>CAXHLB010000392.1:0-24362 GCA_964017235.1 Sabellastarte sp. h YS-2021
GGGAAAAACGCAAGTCTAAAACTGTTGATTAAAAAATGGAAGGGTAAATAGTGAACGAATTTATTCTGCTACTATTGCCAGTTATAGAAACCTGCAGAACAGTACAAACGTTGAGGGTGCAACTTAAGCTGACCTGACAGCAATCTGAGGTGTATCCATATTCACATAACCACTCGAAAAAAGTAAATACAAGAAGGTACATTATTAGTAATATGTGAGTTGTATGGGATATGTAAATATGGATTCACAACAAAATCTGCCGGCTACTATAGTAATTTGTTACTTATCAAGCATACGTATAAAAAAGACGGACATCTGGATAGTTTACTTGTAATATTTACGATTCATTTACTCTGAAGTGATTCGGAAGTTTTAAAGGCCGATTCAAAGGTCCAATTTGACTTTGATCTCAATTAAAACATATAATGGACATCCAGATCTTTGTGCAATGAATTTAAGCCTGTGTTTGATGCTTGGTGTCTTTTGATTTTGCAGAATTACCAGTGCAGTGATTAAATCATATTTATACTACGTAGTAAAAGCTTCGAGAAGTTGGCTGTTCATAAAAAGGTATTTCTTTATTGCTCAACAAGGATGGGAAAGTCATCTCTTGTAGAAGCCAACAGGCAACGTTGCGTTCAACAAGTTGTCTTAAACTAATATCATATAGGGAGAAAAAATCGATTGATGGTACGTATACGTAGTTCAGGAGCTATGGAGGGGGGCCTTCAAATCCCTTTTTAAAGTGGCTTACATTGATTTCATATCTCTCTTTTTGATCTACATAAGAATCGATAAAAGTGCCATCGATACTGAACAGTATATTACAAGCAAGAGACAAGACATTTTAATACTATACGTATAGCAGTACTATCTACTACTATAGGCATATACGTACGTTCCTGAGTGACATATTGCATGAGAGACAACTATAATCTGCGAAATTGTATTTACCTGTTGCTTGATAACATGCAAAAACTTGTCTGGATTGGAAAGGCCTCGTTAATGAACTCTTTTTACTGAAATAATTGCATTTTCCCCCAATAAATTGCATTACCATAACCTGATGTCAATTTCCCGTCATTTATAATCCTTAAAAAGGTTCTCTAGATGCCAAAAAGGGGGGGGGAAGCCATATTTTGGTCACTTGGAAAATTGCACATTAGTAGTACCTGCTTATAAGATTTACTGTAACATCTTTCACCTCTGTAGGAACAATTTTTTCATGACCCCACCCCAAGCAAATTGCATCTTGTACTCCCTACAAAGAAAAAGTGCACATTTTCTATCTTGTTATTTACATTTTCGAATCCTTAATTTTCAAACTATTTTAAGACTCTGAAACGGCAATTCCAAAGTCTATAAAGCATAAATCTATTTTGGACAGCAATTTTTCGCATATTTTTCCTCTTAAAAGTCTGATTTCCTTTAATATAAATAAACTACGTTGTCAAATAGTATAAACTTGGTTTAGTATATATAATAAAGGATTTATATTCGAGCAAAAGTATGTACCGTTACAAGCATCAAGAGTACACAGGATGAAAGAGTCTTTCGACAACAGTTTATAGGTCACGATTTCTTTTGTGTTTTCGTATTTTCTTTTTAATGATTTCTTGTATAGTTGTCATTATATAATGGTATATTTCGAAAAAGTCAATAGTACATTTTTCAATTGTTGAGATGCATTTTTTCAAAGGAAAGATGGCTCTACTACAACAATAGACTCTTTTTTATAGCATTGTTTTCTGTTCCAAGCAACAATTAAGATTTTGTTGCTGCTGTTGCCATTCTCATTTTCAATGGAAGAGAAAATCTTGTGCAACCAACGGCTTTTTGCATTTGCAAAGAAAAAATAAACCTCCATGTGTGTGGACTGTGGACCAACCACACACACAAACAGAGAAGGAACCGACTGCAAACTCTTGCTGTTGCCAAATATATAGTATATACACAGATCGACTTAAAAGGTTGTTACTACGTATAGTACTTCTATTTGATGGCCACACGTTGTTGTGTGCCACAACACTTCATTTTTCAAAATCCCCAATTATATTTTTTCTTGTATCAGAGGTTCGTTGACCCAATCCATTGGAGATTAACTTTTTGAAGCAAATTGATTATGGCCATTAGGGTTTTTAGCCCCTGGTACAAACTGATTCCCCTGTTCAAATAAAGAGGACTTGACGGACTGCTTTGAAGATGGACTGTACGGTTCAGATGACTACAGTTTGCTGGTACTTCCTCCTTTACAATAAAAACATCCAGTTTGACTTTGAAGACGAATTAAAAATCGGAGACGTCAGTTACGATAATATGACTTAAAAAACAATCAAAGTACAACTCTTTTGACGTTTACCACATGAAACATAACAATGCTGGATGGTGCAACGATCACTCAGAAACGGTCCATTTTAGAAAATGGACCGTTTCTGAGTGATCGGCAATTCAAAAAGGTTACTTCCTCCCCGGCAGATAAAAAGTACGGTTCGACTTTGCCAACGAATTAAAAATCGGAGACGTGAGATACGTACAAACATTTGACCTCAACAACAATTAAAGTACAAGTCTTTTGACGTTTACCATATCAAATGTAACTTTCTTTAAAAATGAACCGTTTATGAGTTATCAGCGATTCAATAAAGGTGGTCGGGTAGCAAAAAGTCCGTTTTTGGCAAAAAGTGTGCAAAAATCGCTTAATAAAAAAATAAAAATAGACTTTTTTCAAAAAACAACCTTTTTAGAATCGCCGATTACTCAGAAACAGTTCATTTTTGAGGAAAGTATCATTTCATATAGTAAACGTCAAAAGAGTTGTACTATAATTGTTATTTAGGTCATTTTATCACATCTGACGTGTCCGATTTTTAATTCATTGTCAAAATCGACCGGATATTTCATCTGCCGGTGAGGAAGTACTTTTTTTGAAAAAAAATTAAGGCTATTTTGGCACACTTTTTGCCAAAAACGGACTTTTGTTGTACGTACCTTAATTGTCATTTAGGTCAAATGTTTGTATCTGATTTTTAATTCTTCGTCAAAGTCAAACCGGATATTTTTATTGTAAAGGAGGAAGTACATGACATGGCAAAATCATGTGCTGTATGTACCATGTAGTATGGATGAATTACCAAGCCTTCTATAGTAGAATGATCCACTATACAGTAGACTTCCATTCATTTTGCAAGTGGAAGGATTCTTTTGCCAACCATACCAACCAAAATGGTTTTCACAACTCTTTTTGTTGAATAATATAAAATAGTCTCTTCTATCTATGAGACAACGCGTGAAGAAGAATGTTTTGGCAGTTGAATGGATAAGAAATTCCTAGTTTAAGTTTTAAGGTTATACCACCACCAGCAACCAAATGAATAATTGGTATTCTTTGTCAAATTACCCACAAAGTGGCACAGTGAAAGTTACCACGTAGTCTCTGGTATGAACTTGGCATCAATAAACAACCGTGTTGCCGTTTTAGTATAGTAGTAGAATGTGCATGTTTAATCCATTAACAGTTTAAAAAATAGTGAAAACAGTTTTTTTACAATATTTTGGCACGACATGAACAAGCAATTTCTAAAAAAAAGGTTTTTTGATAACTTTGCATTCTATAATCGCTCGTTCCTCGAGATACAGCTTTGTTGATGATGCACAGTTGTAAACTTTATTGCTGGATCTGGTTTTATACTTATACTACATGCCTTTTGCCAAAAAAAAAATGAGAATTGGCAGAAAAACATATGAGCAGAGAATCTCGAATTTCTAACAATCTGGAACCAAATATCCAAGCTTGATGGTGGCATTTGGAAAATCCAAGATAGTATAATGAGTGTTGGGTTTCATCTCCACACATAATTGATGCATTGGTTGTCATGGTTTTGTTGCAATTACACCATATACGAATATACTATAAACATTGATTACCCATAGTCCTGGTAATTACGTAGTACATATTCATTTGCAAGCCGGTTCCCCTGTTCAGGGAACGAAAAAACAACATATTTTGAGCCACTCATTCATCTTACAAAAGAATGTTCGCCTGATTCCTCATTTGTCACTATTTTTAATTTTTAAGAAATGTGCTTCAGTTTTCCGCAATAAAAAAAAAGAATTCTTCGAAGTTAAAGTAAAAATTGTCAAAACCTGAAAAAAAAGTTGTCCTAATCTTCACAAGCACAGAAATTTGGCACTTTTCAAATTTGAGGACCTAAAGACAGACTGTACAAATCAGATGAGCTCTCAAAAAATTCAAAATCATTACATTTTACAGAGATATATGGTTATATTATAGAAGTTTTAAAACTCTATTCTATACTTTCATATATTAAAAAGGAGATAATCTACGTAGAGTAACAAAGACTATCCTAAGACACCCACTTTCAACTCTCATTACAAAAAAATAAAGCATTATTATTACAATACACGTGGGCCCCTGTGGACAATCCACTGTGTTTTTTATCTCTCTTTCTCTCTGTCCATGGGGATCTGTACTTTTCAAAAGGTGTGTACTATTGCAGCAGTGGTATCACCATTATATAAATCAAGATACTATATTGAATTTGTTTCAATGTTTATCCACTCTCTATGTTTTGATGGCACATCTGCAATTTTCATCTACTTAAAAATGCCCACACAATGTGATTTGAAAATGCCAACTTGAATAATACACTTGCAATGTGTACAGGTTTACCGTTGCTTGGACATAATGAATGGGCCTCTGGTGCACAAATGATGAATCTCTTTTGTCAGTTTGCACCATCGCAAATGTCGCAGTTTTTTATAACATTTATTGATTGATATTTATAGGGTTGACAGTTACTATAATATGTAGTAGTAGCCATGGTACTATACTATTCCCCAGATTTTATGCTCCTAAAAATCGGAATCCTCTACGAGGTTACAACTATACTCTGAGTACAACAGATGAACAAGGCCTGTACTGTTTAAACAGTGGAGGGTCATAATAAGATATTCTGACTTCTACAGAAAAAGTAGTAGTAAACTTTTTGGGTTCAATTCAAAACGTAAACGTGTGAAGGTTTACACCCCTTGACACCCCCTTACTATAACACATTAGGCCACATCGTCTTTCCACTTTTGTTTGATAACAACTTTGCTCACTCAAAAACGGAATCTGCAGCCTCTCAGGATTCCGGAATGGTGTATAACATGTCAATCCATTCAAGTTTACCCCCCCACATTTTCATTTTAAGATTCCGTCCTTATTTTTGCCCTTACATCAAATGTTTGGCCAAAATTCTTGTGTTTTTGACATAAAAACCAAACTGATTTGCCTAAAAACAGAAATCTCAAATTATGAGGATTCCAAAATGGTACAGTGTGTGCCGATTGGTGAAAAATTACTCCCAAAATATCGATTTTTGTGAATGCACTTCTTTGATTCAAACAAAAATGTTTTTAAAAATATTTTCCGTATTTTCGCGCAATTCTTTAAAACCCTCGAAAAACTACTGTTTTTAAAACCGGATTGCCTTGTTTGTTTGCCTTATTGCTCAAGAACGGCTCACTTCACAGCCATAATTGCTAAATATGAAATGTAACCAAGAATTCGAACTTTAATTGATCATAAAATAAATTTTTTGTAACTCTATCCGTTTGGTCGCAATATTGCAGTAAAGTTGATCGTAATATGTTTCGCAAGAAGGGAGTTGAAGCAAGGCAAAGTGGTATCACAAATATGAAAATGTGGGGGGTCAAACTTGAACGGATCGACATGTTATGCACCATTCCGGAATCGTGAAAAGTTGTAGATTCCGTTTTTGAGTGAGCAAACTTGCTATCAAACAAAAGTGGAAAGACGATGTGCCCTAATAACACATGACTGCGTGCTATACTACACATTACTCACACATTATAGTAGTAATATTTTTTCACCACACATATTTCAGTAAAGAAAAATGCAGTTGCAAAATCTCCAAGGCATTCCAAAGCCCCCTTTAAAAACTATTTGTCATTTTCACGTCTTACAGTGTTGCACTTGATGTATATACTATACTACATATTGAGATTTGTCTGCTTGATAATAACAAAAATGGCCTCTCAAATTCTAAGCAACATGGAACAAAAGAGAGAAATTCTTTAACAAGTCTTATAATTTCGTGGTGGATATTTTTTTTCCTTTACATACTGCCACGTCGTGCTACATTGAGATTAATTTGAAATGATCTATTGTTATGCTCGGAAAGAAATTCAACTTTACGCTGGTGTTGCACTTTCCCATCTTTTTTTTAAAATAAAAACAATTTTTTTATCTTCAATCTTAAAATCTTAACGAATAAAGTCGGGTTTTTTTCAAGACTACAAATATCAGAAACAAAGCAATAAAACATAGGCTTAGTTAGGCATTTTACAATGGCCAGGAGACTCTGAAGGTTCATTACCTACTTTCACTGAAATCAGGGCCAAATAGGACCTTTAAATTGCCCTTTTATTTTTTGGATTACTTCATAAACAATGAATCGTAGATTTTTACAAAAAAGTAAACTTTGTTTTTTTTTTAATAATGTATTATCCTAATAAAAATGAGTTAGGAGTGACTTTTTTCAACATCCGGCAACCTAATTCAGAGACCAAACATTAAACATAAGCTTATTATACCAATAGACCAAGGTCTGGTGACTCCGGATGTTCAAGTTAGGGCCTTTTTACAATCAAGGTCAGATTTGACCCTTTAAAGTGGCCTTGAAAATTCAAATCTTTTAGGGTGCATCTTGAACCTTCCAGGTGCTCTTCACTTTTAATTAGTGAATCGCTTAATTAAAAAATGAATCATAGATATTTGATTCTGGACAGGCTTCGGCGCCCTGACCCCTTTAATTGTTTGAGCGTGTTCAAACTTGCTTCCAAATCTTTTTCACTTTCAAAAATGGAAAAACAGTACAGTTTCGTGTTAAGGACTTACCAAGCGAATTCATTGCAAAAAATGTACTTAAGTAATTTGAACAGTTCTAAGAGCAGGGTTACCATCTTGTAATTAAAAAAAACAGAACGTAGATAATGGGATCAGGACCCACCTTCAGTCAGGTCAGCTGTTGCCAAATGAATTGATCACATCTCAGTATGAACAGGGTGTCTATCTTGTATGCTATAAATGAAAAATTGAAAATTTTTTTTTCATAAACTACTAAACTACGTTACTATAATATTTGGCTACTAAACCAAAAAAGACATTGTGCATTTCCAAGGAAATTAAAACTTCTCTTGCCATTTATTAAACTGTTCTTTTATGTGGTTACATAAATGCAGATTTATGTAGTTTGGACAAACACAACTCAGAATGGCCTTGTTTTATGCCATTTTATTGGTACATAGTACATGACATGGTGACATTTTTCACTGATCACTTAAAACTGTACGGCTTGTCTACGAAGTAGTAGTAAGTTTTATAACCTTGTTCAATAACAATGGTTGACGACTCTCGTTAAAAATGAATTCACCCTTTAATATTAATAAATTAAGACACATTCTTATGGCTTGCGCAAGAAATTCAAGTGTTGTGCAAATTGTAGCACTTTTTGGCATCAAACTGTCATCTGTGCAACTCAAAAAAATACCTCAAGTACCGTCGAAGAGAGAAAATTGAAACTGACACACTCTGATCTCTCCACTTTACTATAGTACTACTACGTATAAGAAAATAATGTCATGGATGGATGAACTTTGGTTTTCTTTGAGCATAATTTCGTCAAAATCAACATCGATTTTCCGCAACAACGGATTCTACTATAACTGTTATTATAACCAGGTGTTTTTTGGGGGAACAAGGGTTCAACTTCTTCACTTCAAATGATGTTTAAATAGTCTTTATAAGCCTGAAGGTAAGATACTTCCCATGAATGTGTTATGTGTTATATGTATGTACATTATTGTATTGGGTAGCCTGTTCTTTACAACAACTGTACAAGTTGCATTTCTAGTAAAAAGTGAGACTCATCCAATGTTTTTATCATTAAACTCAGCCAATTTGAAAAGAAAGACACAATTGTAGAGCTGTTCTCCCACATCTATTGATGGCTGTTACAGTGTTACATAACCAATCTCTTTGTATACATACTACTATATTATTTTTGTTGTTAAAATGTTGCATCAGTGGAAGACAATTTTCTGCTTGAGTAAGAAAACCCTCAGTAGTTGTAACTCGTTCTCCAGTTACTAAAGTAAGAGTGCAAGAAATTCCTTTGAGTAGATTCTCACAGCAGGGCGCTCTCAACACCAAACTCGACTGTGTGAACATTGCCTTGGCATATAGTATAAGAATTTGCCATAATGTTTTAACTGTTGCTGCATCTTCTACAGTTCTTGCTCTCTAAGCAAGAAAGGGTCGAGCCAAACTGTGATTTCCATTCCTTCTGGACTGGATTGGATGGGAAAAATGGCGCGAAATTTCAAATTCTTTCCAAAGAGAAATAAAGACTGATGCCCCCCAAAAATTGACAGAAAATTTCCATCTTTGGTTCAACATTTTCTGAAAATTTCTACGGAAATCTTCAACTTATGGAACAAATTTCTTGTCCTTTCCAACATGTTGCTTTAAAATGGCCCAAAACTATCTACTAATGAGCCTTGTGTTTGGTGTTTTGGACAATTTTATTAAACTTGGATACAAGGAACACCATTTGTCTTGCACTCATAGGGTATTTTAGTCAGAATGTGGAATTAATTTCTGGTACTATACAGTAGTTACTGTTTTTGCGATTTTGTTGTATTTTTCGATTTTGTTTTTTCGAAAATATCTCAAAAACAGTTGGTTTTTTGGGAAAAGTTATGAATACATGATTTGTAGCCAACCTATCCAGCTTTCAGGAAAACTTTAAATTGTTAAAGTCGGTTGGGTATTTCCAGAGTTGCGCATAAAATAGTTACTCTCATTTTTTTGCAATGTGAAACTCAAATGTAAAACGTCTGAGATATGCCTTTCTTACACGATAAGTGCTGTAGTTGCATGCCTAAGAATAACGAGAGAAAGTATATAGTGTACAGTATACATATAATCCGTGCTTCACTCAAAACATCCTCAGAGTATTTGCATATCAAAAATCCACGAGAGATTTGAATATGTTTCATTTTTTGATCAGGATTCTTTGAGCTTTTGTTAAAAATTAAAATTCGGGTTTTTTTTTCTTTCAGGTAAATGAGATGGTACCACAGAAAAAGTGCCGATTCAGTCCAAAAAGGGTTTGTCACCCGAAGAAATCCAATAGCACCTCCGAGCCATCTTTACTAGAAATCCAGAGTGAGTCACCCCATTTTATGGCTCGAACAAAAGATGAGAGAGACCACAAGGTTCGAATGTCGAGGGAGTTTTTCAAGCAGCAAAGAAAGAAACGCGTTTGCAAATCTTTCCCAGAAGAAGAATGTCAAAGTATGAGAGTGAATCCCAAACCTGTCATGAGAGAAATGAAGCGAAAAATGTGTCGTAAACCACGACCAGAGGTGTCCAGATTTGACAGGGATTTGCTGCGTAGGTTACAGGCTTGGGCCAAAATATCAGTGGCAACGACAGATGACCACATCAACCCTTAAAGACAGCCTTTTTCTTCCAAATTGAACAAAAAAATATGTGATACAGTGTGTTCGCCCTTCAAAGGCTGAATTTGCCTCCAGAGCCTTTTATTAGTAGCAAAATATCCGAATTCTGACCTGCACTTTTTAATACAGTTTTGTCTGAAGATTCCAAAAACGTTTTAGGTGTTCATTTACCTCAAAAGACAAAAAAGTTACAAAGTTTTTGGGTTTTTTTTGGTATTTTACAGCAAAATGTTATTCTACATACTATAGATCCAAAATGGTTGCCCTGATCAAAAAGTGGTTTAAGCAAAACTTGAAGCATGTCTCAAGACCTATCCCCTTAATTAAGCAATGTTTTTGATTTAAAAAACCGTATTTTTATACTATAGTAAAACAACTGCTGCACCGATGTGTACCATTAAAAAATTACTTAAAAAACTTTATTTACTCAAAAATTATTCAAACAATATCTTGGGACTACTATTGAGAGTATAATGACATACGTAATTGCTGTTTGGAAAAAGGTCAGAAAAGGTGCTTAAATAACTTCTCTACTAAATGGCCATTACTAATAGCCTTTATCGGCAAACACACTGTAATATAGTTGAATGTAGTCCGGCATTTTTTATATTTGGTGAAAGGTGAGCAAACTTTGGACAAAAGATCGAGTTTTGATCAAGAAAGGAGTCTCAATTATTGTAGCAAAAAGTGACGAAATGTGTGACCGCGATTATCAGCTACAAAAAGCAGTGACAATCAAGTCAAACAATGACCTAAAGTGTAACAACTGCAGTGCCATTCTTCTCATGGATGAAGCCTCTGATTTGCAATTCGTGAAAATATACAGATTTGTTTTTTGTAAACAACAACCACAAGGCGTGGCTTTTGCATCTCTCAACCTGTATGTATGTAGTAGAAAAAACAATCAATTGATCGATTTTTTTTTCAGTGAAAAAAAAGCCAAGTCATTTTTCATTTATATATTTCTGGTTTATTGGGATCTTCCTTTTGACATTTTTCTTGTTAAAATGATCATCTGTTGTTTTACAACCAAAAAAATATGGTCTGAGTCATTCGGAGTCCAATGCATCCATACACGGTGCAAACTTTTCACATTTTTGGCCATGAAAAATGCTTCTTCATTATTTTAAATCAAACTCAAAAACTTGCTTTGTTGTAAATCATTTTTAAACATATCTATAACACTTTTAACTATTTAGTAAAAGATTAAATAAACATTTTTCGTTACCATAAATAATAAAAATTTGCACCGTGTTTATAATAAAAATGCATGTTTTTTCTCTAACTTTTTGATAGGGCGTTGTCTACATAGTAATAGTAGTACAAACTTTTATTTGCATCAAACAACCATCATAAAAACCCAATTTTATTTATAGTTTTTTGTTTAAAAAAATGATGAAAAACCGTCCATGATTCCCTGGAATCAAAGCTAAATTTATTTTTTCAAATAAAAAAACCCCGCAAAAATCAGCCCAAAGATAGTATATACTACAGTTACACACAAAACTTGATGATTGATGAGTCAAAATGGAGACATGAATGCACAAAGTTACGTAATCCAGACATCCCCCTCAAAAAATATCTTCTTTATTGGCCAGTTTTTTCCTTACTACAGCCGTGGTTTGATCTTGAGTCAAAGAAAAATAAATGACATGGCAAAAAAATACCAGTTTTCATCGTATATATTTTTTGGCAACGTTTTTATTATACCATAACAATAGTATAGTAGTACTACTACTACATAGTAACCCCTCTGCATAGTATTATCAGATTGAAATGATGTCCAATGACCTTGACAATGTCTCTGTAGATCAAAAAATCCATTCAATGTACGACAAAGTGTCCGAAAAAGGGCATTTTTATTGTTCTACTTTGAAAAAAAAAGATTAAGAGGAACAGATGAGACTACAAAAAAGTGTTTTAAGCATAAAATTTGTCAACATTCAACCGGTAGTATTCCCTGAAAGCTGCATAAATTGGCTACAAAATTTATTTTCATGACTTTTCCCAATGAAACCAACAAGTTGTGAAATATTCAACTAAAATAAAATCAGCTGAATCGGAAAATCGTAAAAAAATACATTTTTACAAAATTGTTTACTTAAAGATATATTTAAAGACACTATTTAATTGTCTCAGTCTCAAGTAATTATAGTAGTCTTTATGGATGGTTGTACTATGCTATACTCCTTTACAATAAAAATATCCGGTTTAACTTTGACGACGGATTGAAAATCAAGGGTTTGAGATACAAACACTTGGCCTAAATAACAATTAAAGTACAACTCTTCTGACGTTTACCATATGAAATGTAACTTTCCTCAAAAATGAACCGTTTATATTTTATCAGCGATTCAAAAAAGGTGGTCGAGTAGCAAAAAGGCAGTTTTTGGCAAAAAAGTGTGTAAAAAATAGCTTAATAAAAAAATTAAAAACGGACCTTTTGCTGAGAAGTACTACTTGTAAAATGTTTACTAAAAACATATATTTACAATCAAGTTGGTCTCATAATTACAGTATACAACCCACACGACAATGATACAGTTGGATATGTACACATAAAATCACATACTATGTATGTTTATTGCAAACCAGGAAGAATATCCATTTTTGGACAATGGAGTTCTCACAATATGTCAAGCAAAGACGTGGTATATATAAAACTGACCCAATATTTCCGTGTTAAAGTCGACACGCAGCAGCAATCACAGCGTTGTTGGGAAATGAGGTCAAGGCGAGATAATTACCATTATTTGATGCCATAGTACAAGATGTGCAACTTCTGTTGCCACCGACAAAAAGAGGCAATTATTTATGGATTAAAAAGAGCTTATATTTCGGAGGAGGGTATATAAGATTTTTCAAGTGCGTTTTCGTCAGATTTGATATGGTGTGCATCTACTTATTGCCTCAAACAACACACACAAACCCAACCGCAAATGAGGAGTAATTGTAATCAAAATCATGAGAACGAATTAAGGTATATTTATTGAGTTGTTTCTCAGGCAACTTTTTTTCAAAATTTCGCACAAGATTTCACGAAAAAAAAAGGATTTTTTTCACTCATGCAGTTTTCCCAGGAGGTCACAATACCGAATCCTTAAAATTGGATTGCATGAGTGACTTTTTGACCCCAGGGTGGCATTTTGCTGCCGGAAAAGGGTTGAACTTTTTGTGTTTGTGTGTAAGGGGGGATGAATGAAAGAAAAACAAAACACTACACAATACTTCAGACCGATTTTTTATTGGGTTGACTTTGATTGTTTTGATGTTGGTTGTACTATAGTAGTACCTACCCTACTTTGCCGATGAATTAAAAATAGGAGACGTCATTTACGATAATATGACCTAAACAACAATTAAAGTACAAGTCTTTTGACGTTTATCATATGAAATATAACTTTCCTCAAAAATGGACCGTTTATGAGTTATCAGCGATTCAACAAAAAAGGTGGTCGGGTAGAAAAAAGTCCGTTTTTAGCAAAAAGTGTGCAAAAAATGCGAAAATAAGAAAGGACTTTTTTTCAAGTGCCTTTTTTGAATCACCAATTACTCAGAAACGGTCTATTTTTGAGCATAGTTATGTTTCATATGATTAACGTCGAAAGAGTTGTACTTTAATTGTTATTTTGGTCATATTATCGTATTTGACGTCTCCAATTTTTATTTCGTCGTCAAAGTCGAACCTTCCTTTTTCTCTGACGGGGAGGTATAATATTAAAGTACCTATAAGCAATTTAATCATTTCAAAGGGCCAGTTTCGCATCATTAATGAGGAGCAACCTTTGTTTACAATGGGCGCTGCTTCTACGGCGCCAAATTTAAAAAACGAGGGTATCTTAAGCGAATTTGTACCCATCGCAATAAAAAACATCAGAAATTGCCATATCTTGGAACCCTAAAAGAAAAGCCATCAGTAAGGGTGGGTCTGCCGCATATTTTGAGAAAAAAATAATGTTTGAAAATTCGCCGGATTAGCCACAGATCCGGGATTAACTTTTTGGCTTATGTAGTACCTACCCATCTCGCGTTTGGATGCCTCTACCTAAATGGTAATTCCAGGCGTTGTGGTTGTTCAATCTCAATGAAATTTGGCAGTTAGTTTAAGTGATAATTGAACTTTAATCAGACCAAGTTACAAATTTCTAGGTACACTAGATCCAGAGCTATAGCTATCAAAACATTGCATATCTTTAAATGCTTAATCCGGATAATCCGGATTATCATTTTGCATGAAACTTAGTAGGCATCGAGATTCATAACTGCCCTAGTAGCATCATGAAAATCAGCTTGCTAGGTGCGCCAGATCCGAAGCTACAGCTAAAACAATCACGTCAACCTGGTTTTAAACCACGAAAAAAAATGTTTTTCCCAATTTTCTCTCAACACGTTTACTTTTGAGGCCCAACGTATTTTAAATGACTTTTTCTATTTGTAAGTAGAAACAATGTTTATTTTTACCAAAAAGCTCAAAATCCGCTAAATTCCGAGAAAACTTATGCGGGAAAATAGCGGAAAATAGCGCCCATATATTTTGAATCGAAAAGACTCGTTTCAAACCCTTTCATACCCTCGTTTTTTAGTTCGGTTTCGCGCCAATAGGAAGCGCCACGGGTCCCGACCGGTCGCTATTTAAGTAAATGTTAAAAATGCATTGGCAATTGGATGCTGAGAGGAGAGAGGAACGTCGTGGTTTTGGCAAGCTTCTTGAGACCAACTGATTGGTTTGTCCCCGTGTTTCATAGCAGAAGAATCCTGGCAATCGGAATCGGAAGACACGAAACACCAGGGTATGGGCTGCTGCACGCAGGATGATCTATCTTGAGTCCGGTCAACTGATCCAACTCCATCTTGGTCAAACAGCGGCAATTAGAACGCAGTTGTATGAGTAGTAAACCAAGGCCAAGAGCTAGAAGACGTCATCATGGGTTTTCCCAAGGTATAAGTCGACTCGAGGATGTCCAGATATTGATCGTTTTGTCCCATTGATCCTTCTTTGAGGTCTTTCAAAGTACACAGGGCTTCTGCACGGAATTGACCTTGACAAGGGCCTAAAAAGGATTATGCTACTACATGAATTACAAATATAAATTAATATGAATAGTTTAAGAAAAGGCTCATTGAGCAATCTTATGAACTTACAACCCTTAAGATCGGCATCAGCAACCTTTTTACCACTTGTGAATATTATAACTATAAAAAGCTAAAATCAACAATAACACTTTTGTCCCTGCCCCTCTTATAGCACCTACGTAGTCAAATTGATTTTTTATGACCCCCCTCCAAAGAGCTTGTTTACATCAGCATTGAGCAATCTTATGGACTTACAACCCTTAAGATCCGCTTCATAAGTTCAGCTAAAATCACGCAACATTTTACCAATATAACGTACCTAAATAACCACTGATTTTGTCAAGCAATTTGGCTCCAAGTGCTTGAAACTCGGTCTCGGGATCAGCTTGCAGACGGCTTCAGTTTGCGTCGAAACACCGTCAAATAGTTGGGCTAGGGATTGCTTGGCCTTGCCTAACATGTCTAGCTTGAACTGGGTAAACTGGTTAATCAACATCTTGAGCGTGGTCCGGTGGTTGTCTGTCCTTCTGGATGAAACGGTCGGCGATTCGATTTCAGCTAGAAATTCGATGACTTTCGGCGACAAAACGTAGTAAAGGTTCTTCGCATCATGCCTGGCCCTCTCGTCAACTGGAGCGGGTCTGAGCAAGGCCTTCCAGCCGCCCCAACTGTGCCACCTGACGTTGGATGTTTTGAGACAATTCGTGCGGTGGCTAAGGGATTAGTAGAGGATGAACGGGTAACCAAAAAAACCCAGTCCCCAAAAACGACCCTAAAACAGGTTTGTAATTATCCCGGTCAAAACCCGTAGGTAACCGCTCATTTGGATTTAAAGGTTGGCCTTTCTTGAAGTAATGAAAATTTCGGTTAAAAATACATTAGTTCATGTTGTGGCCTTCATAACCCTTTCCACCTTTAATCAGCTTTAATCAATCAATTTCAGTTACTATGAAATGACTTTGTCAATAAAAAAAAGTTGCGCAAAAAACAAGCAATCTTTTAAATTCCATGGAATGTGTTTACTAAAAAAGAAGGACAAAAATCGCAAAAAAACTATGGATGAAAATAGTCGTTATTGATCAGAAATTAACCCGGAATTTTTGGGACCCGTTCACCCACCAGCGACATTCCCGCTTTTTCGCAAGAAGTGGAAGATGTGTTTCCCGGAGCTTTTGCTTTTTGTCGTCCATGGATTGGAATCTGGGCCCGATCCCGTCGAGAAAAGACGTGTCTTGGAGGGGCGCGTGGAGGATGTCTTGGACGGAGACGTGGTCGAGGTGAGCGGCGTCGGCCAGGTCCGGATTCCAGTGCTCGTCGGCGGACATGACCTCCAGAGCGACGTTGAGTTGGTCCAGGAGCACTTGGTCGTGTTGTTGCTGCAACACTTGGTCCGGACGGGTGGCAAACTGCTGGCTGTGGATGTAGGTGGGCTTGGAAACGGTTTCCGGAAGGACTATGCCCACTGGCACTTTGTTTTGGCCCAGCAATCCGGCGCCGACGTTCTCCAAGACCTTTTGCAAGTCTTCCACGGAGTCAGCCACCATGACGACGACGTTCTGGGCCAATTGCTGCAAGGACTGTACGCCCACTTGGAAAACGTCCATCCAGTTCAGTTCCCGCGACTTTTGGAGGACGTGTTCCAGTCTAAACACCTTAGGTTTCCTCTCCTTGTCCAAGAGGACGACCATGGGGTCCTCTGGGCCGTCCTGGGGGCTGTTAACCTCCGTAAAAGAGCTCAAAATGTACCCCGGAGAGTCAGGCAGCTTGTGGCAGGAATGCATGTGGTCAGGGTCGCATTCCGGCACCGCTGCCTGGTCTTGACGGCACAGGGCCTGCTGTCCGGACAGAAAGACGAAGCAGGTGGACCCCAACCTGCAGACGTCGGTCTCTGGACAAGCCTTGCTGTCCACGGTCACTTCCCCGTCCTCCGTGGAGACGGAGACGGTCAAGGTCAACCCCAGGTCGTTGTTGGCCGGTTTTCCGGCGCATTGTCCACTCCAGGGCTTTCATCCAGAAGCATGAAAGGCCAAAAGTCAGAGAGGCTGAACGGGCGATGCAAAATGTCAGCCAGGGAAAAGTCTGTGTCCAACGCCGTCTGGAGCTGACTCCATTTCTCGCCCCGAGTTTGTCCTTCAAGTAATTGATTTTCTTGTGATGAAGCTTCTCCAAAAAGCTGTTTCTACTACCTTGGCCTTCAACTAAGGCCAAAAGACGGCTACTACAAGTAGCACAGCGGAAAACAGAAAAACCCTCATCCTTATTTGACGCCAGGTATAGAAGTTGTACAATAGGAAAAACTGTGCTCAGGTCAGCACGCAATGCTTGCGCGCGCTCGCGCACACAGGTAGTTGTGCACAGGCATCTATTTTTAGTAGGCTTTATTTCAACCTCCCAATGAGATAAATTGTGCGGTAATACATAGTACGAATACGAATAATCTTAATATAAATAAATTAGAAGTTACTTTTTTCGACTCGGCCGAACATATCTCAGAAATCAAGCATCAAACATAGGCTTACAGTAGTATACCATTCCAGCATGGTCTACTACTAGTGACGCCCAATGTCTTTACAAGGGGCTTACTAAAACTAAGGTCAGATTCGACCTCTAAAAATGGCCTTGAAAATGAAAAGTTTTTAGGGTGCACCTTGAACCTTCCAGGCACTCTTCACATTTATTTAGTGAATCGCTTAATAAAAAAAATTAATCGTAGATACTTGGTTCTGGACAGGCTTCGGCGCCCTGTCCCTTTTTAAAGGAGCATCACGCAACTCCGCGCGACATGTTCGGACATGCTCCAACCTAAAGTGTTCTTTTACCGAAGAAAATCAACCTTTTCGTCTTTTTTTGTCCAAATCATTGAGAGGTGTTACTATAGTGTAGGCCTTATTTCGAGCTGTTCTAGGAACAGGGTTACTACACCATCTCGTACTTAAATAACAGTCAAACCCGCGAAAAATGTGCCAATTTGCAGCCTTCCTGGCCTTCAAGGCCACAGACCAATGTCACATTATTATTTTAGTTTTTGAATCTCTACAATTTCGGTTTTTATGAAATTTTTGTGGGATCAACTGGTTCTGAGCTACAACACCCATGCGCAAACCAAAAAAAAACAATTTTTCAGGCTCAATTTTGAAATACTTTTAATCAATAGATCTTTTTAAAATTTCTTGTGGTCATTGCAATTTGCTTGAATTCAAAATTGTTAATTCTTAAAAATCTTGTATGTCCACATCATAGGCATGAAAAATGAGCTTACTTTTATGTAATGGAGGCCAAAAATGGCCTTTTTTCAGTTTTTTTCCTCCTCCATCCTGGAAAATTGATTTAAGTATTTTTTTCTCGTTCCCACCAGAAAAAAAAATTATGATATTTGACCAAAGCCTACAAAAAATTCATCAAAATCGATAAAACTTTTACTACATAACATTTTGTGATGCTTTCGCCAAATTGGAAAGTGAAATTTTCACAACTTCAATAATAAAAAGTTGGTCTTATCAATTTTTGTCACTAATAGATTTGAAAAGTATTAAAAAGTTTATTATTGCATCCGCAAAAATTTTTCGGCCTTGGAAACCACGAAGGCTGGAAATCGGCCGCAAACATTTTTCACGGGTATGACTGTATTCGAGACTAAATTTTTCAAGGGAGTCTTCTGAAATGCTTGATTGAATCTTGAAACGACCTAGAAATGTTGTTTTGATTGACGGCGAAAAGGCAGAAAACATCCAAAAAGGAGCTCAGGAATGATCTATAGTAGACATGTTTGAGTTCTACTAGGCCAGCATCTCACCCAAAATTGGTCCAAACATATAGTAGATTCAAAGTTTTCCTACCATTAAAAACAGCCTTCATACTGATGCATTATACATCTCTTGAGATTCTTGTGTTCTCGGTCAAAGGTTACCCCTTTTTTGATACCGTTTTATCTTTGCAACCCATGGTTTTTTATTTCCTAAAACTGAATACTCAATAATTTTTCTTTAAAATACAAACTGTAATCCAATAAGTGCAGTGTACACGATTCTGAGGGACCAAGGGTCCATGATGTTATACGATGAAAGGAGCAGCCAAGTGCCAAATTGGCTGGCATCTCTTGTTCCGGAAAGTGATTTGTTGTGAAGTTCCAGAAGTTCAGAGCAACAGTTTTACGACAAAATCCGGACTTGGGTAAAGGAATCCCCGAGTTTCCTGCTTTCAAGAAGCAAATGAACAAAGCTGCCAAGGCCAAAAGGGCCAAAAAGGCAAGCTGAGGAGGCGTCAGAAGCATCAAAACCCGCAACCGAACTTTCCAACAATGACGAAAATTCACTTTTGGAATTCGTGCTTTTAAGATGAGGTATACATACTACATAGTTTGCTTTCAACGTGTGACTTGTATTTTAGTCAAAAAATCAGTCTACTACTGCGTAGTAGTACTGGTAGTACTAGTAAGCCTTAAACAATATAGACCTTATCTTAATCATTCAAGTACAGTGTGTTCCCCAGTAAAGGCTAAATTTAGCTCTAGTGCCTAAACACGTGGCAATATCAGAATTCTGACCTCATCTTATTATCCCAGTTTGATGAGGCAATTCTAAAAATGTTTAAATGGTCTCTGTAGTTTAAGAGACAAAAAAGTTATGGGGATTCTGATTTTCAAAAATTGGGATTTTTTCAATTATTTTTTAATTTTGCAATTTTAAAAAGTTCCCTAATTCCGAAATGGACAACCCAATCAAAAAGTGCTTTTACCAAAATGCTTAGCCCTTCTCAAAACCTACCTATAGCAGAAATTTCATGTCGATTGACCAATTTTTACTATGAAAAATTCTATGTTTGAAATTTATATCATAGGACGATTTTTTGAAATTTTGTGATTAAAAATGTTACTGCTCTCCGAATACAATTGAAATTAAAAATCCACCTATCCTAAAAAGTTTTTCAACTATATGAGCACATTTCCATCAAATTTTGAACACTAATTACTTAATGACTTGATTGCTATTCAAAAAAATGCAAACTCCGTGCAAAAAAAAAATCAACTCTTTATAACAGCCACAATTTTAAATTTAGAATTTTAAAATTTTGTGTCAAAATGTAGAATTCAATGGCCTGTTGAATGGTTAGGTCAGAAAAATCATACGTACATTGGTTTCAGAAATAATCGTCATTTAGCCTCTACTGGAGAACACACAGTATCTTTTTATTTCCCTTCTCAGCAAGGGGTAGCCCCCTCCAGCCCCACCCCTATGGGGCATCTGTCTTTCTGGTTCTATGTTGAACTCACTCTGATGATCCGGTAGTAAATGAAGACCAGAGCAAGGCAAGGGATGTAGAATGATGCCATGGATGAAACAATGATGAATTCCGGATTGTTGAATGAACAAGTTGATGTTGTGTCTTCGCTTGAAAATTAGTAGGGGGGTTGTTAATTTCTTATAATGCTTTCTAAGTAACTACTACTACCTGTCTGCATCTGAAGGATGATTCAATCCGAATAGAATTGGCAATCCGACAATTCCAGCGACAATCCAACAAGCTGCAATGTAAGTGACGGCTCGTTTGTGCCGATTTCCGACATGTGTCTGTTGAGAATACGAGACTGGATTCAGCAGTGCTTGATACCTATAATGATAAAGATGGTAAGCTTTAAGCAATCTACAGCTTGAGAAGAAGGCAAAGTGTCAGTTATAATCTTGTATGATTGAATTCCACATCCTATCTGACTTGATTGGGTGGTTTTTACGTGGTATAGGATGTACACAGCTTTACCTTTCCACACTAATGGCCATCAGATTAAAGATGGAGGAAGTGGAGCAAATGACGTCCATGGTGATATAAGCATCACAAAAGAAGGTGGGAATTCGCCAATGTGGAGAGACCTGAGACGTATATAAAGACGATGTGACATTTTTCAACACCAGGAAACATATTTTGGAAACCAAGCATCAAATATAGGCTTATTATGCCATTTCACAAAGGTCTGGTGGCTCTGGGTGTTCATTACTTAATTTCATTGACATCAGGGCTAAATTGTTGTGTCACTTCATAAGCGACGAATCGTAGATATTAATATAGTACTTCAAGTACAATACAAGGTATGACATGAACCTTCAGCTTAATTTTGTTGATTACATAATTATTAAAAAAAAAACAAATCGTTTAAAAAAATTTTTTTGGACGGGTGATGTTATCCTAAAAATTTTTTGGAAGGGTGATGTTATCCTAAAAATTTTTTTGGAAGGGTGATGTTATCCTAAATTTTTTTGGAAGGATGATGTTATCCTAAATTTTTTTGGAAGAGTGATGTTATCCTAAAATTTTTTGGAAGGGTTATTATCCTAAAAATTTTTTTGAAGGGTGACGTTATCCTAAAAATTTTTTGGAAGGGTGACGTTATCCTAAAAATTTTTTGGAAGGGTGACATTATCCTAAGAAAATTTTTGGAAGGGTGACGTTATCCTAAGAAATTTTTGGAAGGGTGACGTTATCCTAAAAATTTTTTGGAAGGGTGACGTTATCCTAAAAATTTTTGGAAGGGTGACGTTATCCTAAAAATTTTTTGGAAGGGTGACGTTATCCTAAGAAAATTTTTAAAAGGGTGACGTTATCCTAAGAAAATTTTTTGGAAGGGTGACGTTATCCTAAGAAAATTTTTTGGAAGGGTGACGTTATCCTAAGAAAATTTTTTGAAGGGTGACGTTATCCTAAGAAAATTTTGGAAGGGTGACGTTATCCTAAGAAAAATTTTGGAAGGGTGACGTTATCCTAAGAAAATTTTTGGAAGGGTGACGTTATCCTAAAAATTTTTTGGAGGGTGAAGGGTGACGTTATCCTAAAAATTTTTTGTAAGGGTGACGTTATCCTAAGAAAATTTTTGGAAGGGTGACGTTATCCTAAAATTTTTTTGTAAGGGTGACGTTATCCTAAAAATTTTTTGGAAGGGTGACGTTATCCTAAAAATTTTTTGGAAGGGTGACGTTATCCTAAAAATTTTTTTGGAAGGGTGACGTTATCCTAAAAATTTTTTGGAAGGGTGACGTTATCCTAAAATTTTTTTGGAAGGGTGACGTTACCTAAGAAATTTTTTGGAAGGGTGACGTTATCCTAAGAAAATTTTGGAAGGGTGACGTTATCCTTAAAAATTTTTTGGAAGGATGACGTTATCCTAAGAAAATTTTTGGAAGGGTGACGTTATCCTAAAATTTTTTTGGAAGGGTGACGTTATCCTAAAAATTTTTTGGAAGGGTGACGTTATCCTAAAAATTTTTTGGAAGGGTGACGTTATCCTAAAAATTTTTTGGAAGGGTGACGTTATCCTAAAAATTTTTTGGAAGGGTGACATTATCCTAAGAAAATTTTTGGAAGGGTGACGTTATCCTAAGAAAATTTTTGGAAGGGGTGACGTTATCCTAAAAATTTTTTGGAAGGGTGACGTTATCCTAAAAATTTTTGGAAGGGTGACGTTATCCTAAAATTTTTTTGGAAGGGTGACGTTATCCTAAGAAAATTTTTTGGAAGGGTGACGTTATCCTAAGAAATTTTTTTGGAAGGGTGACGTTATCAGAAGAAAATTTTTCGGAAGGGTGACGTTATCCTAAGAAAATTTTTGGAAGGGTGACGTTATCCTAAGAAAATTTTTGGAAGGGTGACGTTATCCTAAGAAAAATTTTGGAAGGGTGAGATTATCCTAAGAAAATTTTTGGAAGGGTGACGTTATCCTAAAAATTTTTTTGGAAGGGTGACGTTATCCTAAGAAATTTTTTTGAAGGGTGACGTTATCCTAAGAAAATTTTTTGGAAGGGTGACGTTATCCGAAGAAAATTTTTTGGAAGGGTGACGTTATCCTAAGAAAATTTTTGGAAGGGTGACGTTATCCTAAGAAAATTTTTTGGAAGGGTGACGTTATCCTAAAATTTTTTTGGAAGGGTGACGTTATCCTAAAAATGTTTTGGAAGGGTGAAGTTATCCTAAGAAAATTTTTGGAAGGGTGACGTTATCCTAAAATTTTTTGGAAGGGTGACGTTATCCTAAGAAATTTTTTTGAAGGGTGACGTTATCCTAAGAAAATTTTTTTGGAAGGGTGACGTTATCCGAAGAAAATTTTTTGGAAGGGTGACGTTATCATAAGAAAATTTTTTGGAAGGGTGACGTTATCCTAAGAAAATTTTTGGAAGGGTGACGTTATCCTAAGAAAAATTTTGGAAGGGTGACGTTATCCTAAGAAAATTTTTGGAAGGGTGACGTTATCCTAAAAATTTTTTGGAAGGGTGACGTTAACCTAAGAAATTTTTTTGAAGGGTGACGTTATCCTAAGAAAAATTTTGGAAGGGTGACGTTATCCTAAGAAAATTTTTGGAAGGGTGACGTTATCCTAAGAAAATTTTTGGAAGGGTGACGTTATCCTAAAATTTTTTTGGAAGGTTGACGTTATCCTAAAAATGTTTTGAAGGGTGACGTTATCCTAAAAATTTTTTGGAAGGGTGACGTTATCCTAAAAATTTTTTGTAAGGGTGACGTTATCCTAAGAAAATTTTTGGAAGGGTGACGTTATCCTAAAATTTTTTTTTTGTAAGGGTGACGTTATCCTAAAAATTTTTTGGAAGGGTGACGTTATCCTAAAAATTTTTTGGAAGGGTGACGTTATCCTAAAAATTTTTTGGAAGGGTGACGTTATCCTAAAAATTTTTTGGAAGGGTGACGTTATCCTAAAAATTTTTTGGAAGGGTGACATTATCCTAAGAAAATTTTTGGAAGGGTGACGTTATCCTAAGAAAATTTTTGGAAGGGTGACGTTATCCTAAAAATTTTTTGGAAGGGTGACGTTATCCTAAAAATTTTTGGAAGGGTGACGTTATCCTAAAAATTTTTTGGAAGGGTGACGTTATCCTAAGAAAATTTTTTGGAAGGGTGACGTTATCCTAAGAATTTTTTTGGAAGGGTGACGTTATCCTAAGAAATTTTTTGGAAGGGTGACGTTATCCTAAGAAAATTTTTTGAAGGGTGACGTTATCCTAAGAAAATTTTTGGAAGGGTGACGTTATCCTAAGAAAAATTTTGGAAGGGTGACGTTATCCTAAGAAAATTTTTGGAAGGGTGACGTTATCCTAAAAATTTTTTGGAAGGGTGACGTTATCCTAAGAAATTTTTTTGAAGGGTGACGTTATCCTAAAAAATTTTTTGTAAGGGTGACGTTATCCTAAGAAAATTTTTGGAAGGGTGACGTTATCCTAAAATTTTTTTGTAAGGGTGACGTTATCCTAAAAATTTTTTGGAAGGGTGACGTTTTCCTAAAAATTTTTTGGAAGGGTGACGTTATCCTAAAAATTTTTTGGAAGGGTGACGTTATCCTAAAAATTTTTTGGAAGGGTGACGTTATCCTAAAAATTTTTTGGAAGGGTGACGTTATCCTAAGAAATTTTTTGGAAGGGTGACGTTATCCTAAGAAAATTTTGGAAGGGTGACGTTATCCTTAAAAATTTTTTGGAAGGGTGACGTTATCCTAAGAAATTTTGGAAGGGTGACGTTATCCTAAAATTTTTTGGAAGGGTGACGTTATCCTAAAATTTTTTGGAAGGGTGACGTTATCCTAAAAATTTTTTTGGAAGGGTGACGTTATCCTAAAAATTTTTTGGAAGGGTGACATTATCCTAAGAAAAATTTTTGGAAGGGTGACGTTATCCTAAGAAAAATTTTGGAAGGGTGACGTTATCCTAAAAATTTTTTGGAAGGGTGACGTTATCCTAAGAAAATTTTTG
>CAXHLB010000392.1:24562-53571 GCA_964017235.1 Sabellastarte sp. h YS-2021
GAGAGAGTTGATGTGGTTGTTTGAGGCTCATTGGTTGTTGAGGCCTCTTGTGTTGACACTGGAGGGAATTGAGTCTGATCTTGTGAATCGTCCCCAGCTGTTGTTGGTCATCTTCCTCATCATCTGGCAAGGTGAAATGTGGTGCAGCCTGCAGAACTGCATCTCCCTCATCTGGCCTTTGTTCAGATTCAGACCGGTCAGCTGGTTGAGGAGATAAGTACTGTGTACCGGATCTGGTACGGCCTTGTTGGTGTTCTGGTAGTAAACCGTCTTGGTCATCAAGTAAGGCTGCAACTTCTCGTCTGGACATGGTGATTCACTTGAGTCCACAAAAGCTTGAGTGAAGGAGGAAGTTGGTTACATCCGGGGCCTCCACTTGTTTAAAAATTGATTGACTTGATGATTGTAAACTTGTAAACTTGTAAAACTCGAACTTGGACTTGAAAAACCTCTTCTATGGTACCTTTGAGGTTTTCAAACTGTAACAGAAAGACAGGAATCAGACTTATACAAAAGGTGTAAACCAGACAACTGCCCTGAGCCAATTGAAGGCAACCTTAGCCTTGATCCTGTCGAGATGGGGTTGACCAAGCTTCTCTCGTCCACTTCAAGCCTTTGGAGTCGTGATGATGGTGATTATAGACTCATTAAGTAGACATTGTTTTCCCTTAACTCATGGCATATATATTTTCACAAGATGGTAGTAGAAAACATAAGAGTGTTATACCATGGTCAGTGTTGTTGCAGGCTCAAATGTAAGTGAATTCCCTATGTTAAAACTGAGGGGGGGTGGGGGGTTGAAAATACAGGACAGAAAGAGAGTGTGTAGTCACATGTGTTCAGCATGAATGTTATATGCACTGGAAAGAGAAACTCAGTCACTTATGTAGTAGGATGGAAAGAGAGAGAAGTCAACCTGTGTGGTAGCTAGCTTATATTTTTACAGTTGAACTTCTCACAGTGACAAAACATTTCTCCTTCTCAAAACTTAAACAAAATGCCTCAACTTGCAATTTCCATCAATGCACAAGGAGTAATAGAATATATTTCACAACATTAAGATAACGTCACCCTTCAAAAAATTTTCTTAGGATAACGTCACTCTTCCAAAAAAATTTCTTAGGATAACGTCACCCTTCCAAAAAATTTTTAGGATAACGTCACCTTCCAAAAAAATTTAGGATAACGTCACCCTTCCAAAAATTTTCTTAGGATAACGTCACCCTTCCAAAAAATTTCTTAGGATAACGTCACCCTTCCCAAAATTTTCTTAGGATAACGTCACCCTTTCAAAAAATTTTTTAGGATAACCTCACCCTTCCAAAAATTTTCTTAGGATAACGTCACCCTTCCAAAAAATTTTAGGATAACGTCACCCTTCCAAAAAATTTTAGGATAACGTCACCCTTCCAAAAAAATTTTAAGATAACGTCACCCTTCCAAAAAATTTTCTTAGGATAACGTCACCCTTCCAAAAAATTTTTAGGATAATGTCACCCTTACAAAAAAATTTTAAGATAACGTCACCCTTCCAAAAATTTTCTTAGGATAACGTCACCCTTCCAAAAAATTTTTAGGATAACGTCACCCTTCCAAAAATTTTTAGGATAACGTCACCCTTCCAAAAATTTTTAGGATAACGTCACCCTTCCAAAAAAATTTTAGGATAACGTCACCCTTCCAAAAATTTTTAGGATAACGTCACCCTTCAAAAAATTTTTAGGATAACGTCACACTTCAAAAAAATTTTTAGGATAACGTCACCCTTCCAAAAAAATTTTAGGATAACGTCACCCTTACAAAAAAATTTCTTAGGATAACGTCACCCTTCCAAAAATTTTCTTAGGATAACGTCACCCTTCCAAAAATTTTCTTAGGATAACGTCACCCTTACAAAAAATTTTTAGGATAACGTCACCCTTCCAAAAAATTTTTAGGATAACGTCACCCTTCCAAAAATTTTTAGGATAACGTCACCCTTCCAAAAAAATTTTAGGATAACGTCACCCTTCCAAAAATTTTCTTAGGATAACGTCACCCTTCCAAAAAATTTTTAGGATAACGTCACCCTTCAAAAAAATTTTTAGGATAACGTCACCCTTCCAAAAAAATTTTTAGGATAACGTCACCCTTACAAAAAAATATCTTAGGATAACGTCACCCTTCCAAAAATTTTCTTAGGATAACGTCACCCTTCCAAAAATTTTCTTAGGATAACGTCACCCTTCCAAAAATTTTCTTAGGATAACGTCACCCTTCCAAAAAAATTTTAGGATAACGTCACCCCTCCAAAAAATTTTTAGGATAACGTCACCCTTCCAAAAATTTTCTTACGATAACGTCACCCTTCCAAAAAATTTTAGGATAACGTCACCCTTCCAAAAAATTTTTAGGATAACGTCACCCTTCCAAAAAAATTTTAGGATAACGTCACCCATCCAAAAATTTTCTTAGGATAACGTCACCCTTCCAAAAATTTTCTTAGGATAACGTCACCCTTCCAAAAATTTTCTTAGGATAACGTCTCCCTTCCAAAAATTTTCTTAGGATAACGTCACCCTTCCAAAAAATTTTAGGAAAACGTCACCCTTCCAAAAATTTTTCTTAGGATAACGTCACCCTTCCAAAAAATTTTAGGATAACGTCACCCTTCCAAAAATTTTTCTTAGGATAACGTCACCCTTCCAAAAAATTATTAGGATAACGTCACCCTTCCCAAAATTTTCTTAGGATAACGTCACCCTTCCAAAAAATTTTTAGGATAACGTCACCCTTCCAAAAAATTTTTAGGATAACGTCACCCTTCCAAAAAAAATTTTAGGATAACGTCACCCCTTCCAAAAATTTTCTTAGGATAACGTCACCCTTCCAAAAAATTTTTAGGATAACGTCACCCTTCAAAAAAAATTTCTTTAGGATAACGTCACCCTTCCAAAAACTTTTTAGGATAACGTCACCCTTCCAAAAATTTTCTTAGGATAACGTCACCCTTCCAAAAATTTTCTTAGGATAACGTCACCCTTCCAAAAATTTTCTTAGGATAACGTCACCCTTCCAAAAATTTTTCTTAGGATAACGTCACCCTTCCAAAAAATTTTCTTAGGATAACGTCACCCTTCCAAAAAATTTTCTTAGGATAACGTCACCCTTCCAAAAAATTTTCTTAGGATAACGTCACCCTTCCAAAAAATTTTTAGGATAACGTCACCCTTCCAAAAATTTTTAGGATAACGTCACCCTTCCAAAAAAATTTAGATAACGTCACCCTTCCAAAAATTTTCTTAGGATAACGTCACCCTTCCAAAAATTTCTTAGGATAACGTCACCCTTCCCAAAATTTTCTTAGGATAACGTCACCCTTTCAAAAAATTTTTAGGATAACCTCACCCTTCCAAAAAATTTTCTTAGGATAACGTCACCCTTCCAAAAAATTTTAGGATAACGTCACCCTTCCAAAAAATTTTTAGGATAACGTCACCCTTCCAAAAAAATTTTAAGATAACGTCACCCTTCCAAAAAAATTTCTTAGGATAACGTCACCCTTCCGAAAAATTTTTAGGATAACGTTCACCCTTTCCAAATTTTCCTAGGATACGTCACCCTTCCAAAAAATTTTTTAGGATAACGTCACCTTTCAAAAAAATTTTTAGGATAACGTCACCCTTCCAAAAAAATTTTAGGATAACGTCACCCTTCCAAAAATTTTCTTAGGATAACGTCACCCTTCCAAAAATTTTCTTAGGATAACGTCACCCTTCCAAAAAATTTTTAGGATAACGTCACCCTTCCAAAAAATTTTTAGGATAACGTCACCCTTCCAAAAAATTTTAGGATAACGTCACCCTTCCAAAAATTTTCTTAGGATAACGTCACCCTTCCAAAAATTTTCTTAGGATAACATCACCCTTCCAAAAATTTTCTTAGGATAACGTCACCCTTCCAAAGCTTTCTTAAGATAACGTCACCCTTCAAAAAATTTTCTTAGGATAACGTCACTCTTCCAAAAAAATTTCTTAGGATAACGTCACCCTTCCAAAAAATTTTTAGGATAACGTCACCCTTCCAAAAAAATTTAGGATAACGTCACCCTTCCAAAAATTTTCTTAGGATAACGTCACCCTTCCAAAAAATTTCTTAGGATAACGTCACCCTTCCCAAAATTTTCTTAGGATAACGTCACCCTTTCAAAAAATTTTTAGGATAACCTCACCCTTCCAAAAATTTTCTTAGGATAACGTCACCCTTCCAAAAAATTTTAGGATAACGTCACCCTTCCAAAAAATTTTTAGGATAACGTCACCCTTCCAAAAAAATTTTAAGATAACGTCACCCTTCCAAAAAATTTTCTTAGGATAACGTCACCCTTCCGAAAAATTTTTAGGATAACGTCACCCTTTCCAAAATTTTCCTAGGATAACGTCACCCTTCCAAAAAATTTTTTAGGATAACGTCACCTTTCAAAAAATTTTTAGGATAACGTCACCCTTCCAAAAAAATTTTAGGATAACGTCACCCTTCCAAAAATTTTCTTAGGATAACGTCACCCTTCCAAAAATTTTCTTAGGATAACGTCACCCTTCCAAAAATTTTCTTAGGATAACGTCACCCTTCCAAAAATTTTCTTAGGATAACGTCACCCTTCCAAAAATTTTCTTAGGATAACGTCACCCTTCCAAAAAAATTTTAGGATAACGTCACCCATCCAAAAAATTTCTTAGGATAACGTCACCCTTCCAAAAATTTTCTTAGGATAACGTCACCCTTCCAAAAATTTTCTTAGGATAACATCACCCTTCCAAAAATTTTTCTTAGGATAACGTCACCCTTCAAAAAATTTTCTTAGGATAACGTCACCCTTCCAAAAAATTTTTAGGATAACGTCACCCTTCCAAATAATTTTTAGGATAACGTCACCCTTCCAAAAATTTTCTTAGGATAACGTCACCCTTCCAAAAATTTTCTTAGGATAACGTCACCCAACCAAAAAAATTTTAGGATAACGTCACCCTTCCAAAAATTTCTTAGGATAACGTCACCCTACCAAAAATTTTCTTAGGATAACGTCACCCTTCCAAAAATTTTCTTAGGATAACGTCACCCTTCCAAAAAAATTTAGTATAACGTCATCCTTCCAAAAATTTTCTTAGGATAACGTCACCCTTCCAAAAAATTTCTTAGGATAACGTCACCCTTCCCAAAATTTTCTTAGGATAACGTCACCCTTTCAAAAAATTTTTAGGATAACCTCACCCTTCCAAAAATTTTCTTAGGATAACGTCACCTTTCCAAAAAATTTTAGGATAACGTCACCCTTCCAAAAAATTTTTAGGATAACGTCACCCTTCCAAAAAAATTTTAAGATAACGTCACCCTTCCAAAAAATTTTCTTAGGATAACGTCACCCTTCCGAAAAATTTTTAGGATAACGTCACCCTTTCCAAAATTTTCTTAGGATAACGTCACCCTTCCAAAAAATTTTTAGGATAACGTCACCCTTTCAAAAAATTTTAGGATAACGTCACCCTTCCAAAAAAATTTTAGGATAACGTCACCCTTCCAAAAATTTTCTTAGGATAACGTCACCCTTCCAAAAATTTTCTTAGGATAACGTCACCCTTCCAAAAATTTTCTTAGGATAACGTCACCCTTCCAAAATTTTCTTAGGATAACGTCACCCTTCCAAAAATTTTCTTAGGATAACGTCACCCTTCCAAAAAAATTTTAGGATAACGTCACCCATCCAAAAATTTTCTTAGGATAACGTCACCCTTCCAAAAATTTTCTTAGGATAACGTCACCCTTCCAAAAATTTTCTTAGGATAACGTCACCCTTCCAAAAATTTTCTTAGGATAACGTCACCCTTCAAAAAATTTTCTTAGGATAACGTCACCCTTCCAAAAAATTTTTAGGATAACGTCACCCTTCCAAATAATTTTTAGGATAACGTCACCCTTCAAAAAATTTTCTTAGGATAACGTCACCCTTCCAAAAATTTTCTTAGGATAACGTCACCCAACCAAAAAAATTTTAGGATAACGTCACCCTTCCAAAATTTTCTTAGGATAACGTCACCCTACCAAAAATTTTCTTAGGATAACGTCACCCTTCCAAAAATTTTCTTAGGATAACGTCACCCTTCCAAAAATTTTCTTAGGATAACGTCACCCTTCCAAAAATTTTCTTAGGATAACATCACCCTTCAAAAAATTTTCTTAGGATAACGTCACCCTTCCAAAAATCTTCTTAGGATAACGTCACCCTTCCAAAAATTTTCTTAGGATAACGTCATCCTTCCCAAAAATTTTTAGGATAACGTCACCCTTCCAAAAAAATTTTAGGATAACGTCACCCTTCCAAAAAATTTTTAGGATAACGTCACTCTTCCAAAAAATTTTTAGGATAACGTCACCCTTCCAAAAAATTTTTAGGATAACGTCACCCTTTCAAAAAATTTTAGGATAACGTCACCCTTCCAAAAAATTTTTAGGATACGTCACCCTTCCAAAAATTTTTTAGGATAACGTCACCCTTCCAAAAATTTTCTTAGGATAACGTCACCCTTCCAAAAAATTTTTAGGATAACGTCACCCTTCCAAAAAATTTCTTAGGATAACGTCACCCTTCCAAAAATTTTCTTAGGATAACGTCACCCTTCCAAAAATTTTCTTAGGATAACGTCACCCTTCCAAAAATTTTCTTAGGATAACGTCACCCTTTCAAAAAATTTTAGGATAACGTCACCCTTCCAAAAATTTTCTTAGGATAACGTCACACTTCCAAAAATTTTCTTAGGATAACGTCACCCTTCAAAAAAATTTTTAGGATAACATCACCCTTCCAAAAATTTTTTAGGATAGCAACACCCTTCAAAAAAAAATTTTGGATAACATCACCTTTCCAAAAAAATTAAAGGATAACATCACCCTTCCAAAAAAATTTTAGGATAACGTCATGAATGGAGTTAAAGTCATTCGAACGCGTGTCTTTAATGCATCCCTGCAACGCGAATGGAGTTAAAGTCATTCAAAACGCGTGTCTTTGATGCGTCTCTGGAACGCTGCCCGATTGAAGCGGTTAAATACACGCATGATTTTATGCGTGTCTTTAACACTAAGGGGAGTTCTTGCCACGCAGCGTCCGATGAACACCAACAAGAGAGTTGGCGTTATTTGCAAGCACTTTTTCATTTTTGCGTGTAAATATCTTTTTTAAGCATGACTCATCATGCTTTGACCATTTCATTTTTATACAATTAGCGCCATCTGTTGGCTTTGTTGTCTCTAACCCATGTTTGAGTCCGGGATCGAACCGCGTATCTCTCTGTTTAAAATGGTAGCGCCTTAGCGCATTCAGCCACACAGGCTACTTGCAATACTGCATGCAGTTTTCAAAAATTTAAACAATATGGAATGATTATTTTACCATTTTTACCGTATTTTCGAATCAACGGTCAACAAAGCAGTTATTCTCAAAACTGAATTGCATACGAAACGAGGATTCCAAAAAGGGGTTTAGTTTTTCTGTACGAGGCCCAGAAGCTGAGATAATTGCAAGTTTTGTATTTTTGCTGGATTCTTAAAAATGTTCTAACACCTTTGGCTTTGCAATTTCACAGTTGTCCAGAAGAAGCTCAAAAGTAAAAATAAATAAATGCACATCACAATTAGGAGCATGTCAAAGACACTACATGTAAACAATAATTTAATTAAGTAAAATATTTAAGTTTATTATATTCAATTATTTTTTCCTTCTTTTGAGCTCCTTCTGGGCAACTGTGATTTGTAGCTTCTATCGTAGCTTCTCTTGTTATCCGATTTTCAAGCGGTTTCTTTCTCTGGAACCGTCGCTTTTCGATCTCGAATTCTTGACTTCATAGTCTTCGACGGAAAACGTCTCAAAGACGCTTAAAATGCTCACTTTCGTTCGTGTTCGCGTCGTCTTCGATAACTTTGCCATTTGTAATCCGATTTTCAAGCAGTTTCTTTCTCTAGAACCGTCGCTTTTCGATCTCGAATTGTTGACTTCATAGTCTTCGACGGCAAACGTCTCAAAGACGCTGAAAATGCTCACTTTCGTTCGTCTTCGCGTCGTCTTCGATAACTTTGCCATTTGTTATCCCGATTTTCAAGCGGTTTCTTTCTCTGGAACCGTCGCTTTTCGATCTCGAATTCTTAACTTCATAGCCTTTGGCAAAAGATGTCGCAAAGACGCTTAAAATGCTCACTTTCGTTCGTGTTCGCGTCGTCTTCGATAACTTTTGCCATTTGTGATCCGATTTTCAAGCGGTTTCTTTCTCTGGAACCGTCGGTTGAATCTCCTGCCACTCGGTTAATGACACTCAAATGTCATTCAAGTGCGTGAAATGAACATATCCAAATAAGAGAGGGTTAATATCACGCATGCGTGACCGGAACATCAACTAGGGGGTTGGCGTTATTTGCACGCATTGCGTGAAACTTGTAAGCATTTCATTTTAATACAGTCAACGCCATCTGTTGACATTTGTCCAAAGCATTTTTTAAGTTTCCATCCATATGGGATTGAACTCGAGCTCTCCCTGATCAAAATGCTCTCAAAGACGATAACCATTAGCCCATTTAGCCACAAGGAAACTTTCAAATCTACTAATTTTAGCTTTTCTACATAGTAACATACAAACACAATGTACAGACTTTTTGTACCAAGTTTTTGGAATGCTTTTCCTTTATTTTTGAACCAATACTACTATAGTACTACACTACAGTGTTTATAAAAAAAATTACCAACTTTTTAGCAAACATATCTGGACATAAAAGATATTTAGGATTGAGATTTTCTTTTTCTTCCGATTTTCGGCAAAACTACCATAACAGCGCTATGAACTACAGCTTAACCATTTTTATCCTTTACTCTATATTTAAATAAATTGGACAATGCAAAAATTTAAATGAAAATTTGACTATATTTATGCTGAAAAAACAATTTATTATGTACAACTTAAGTGATGTGTTTCAATATATGTGTTAGTAAGAGGCAGGGGTAAAATACCCAACTGCACTCATGCCAGACCATGTCCAGGCAAAAATGCTTAAACTGCAGGTACATGTACAAAACTAAACTGTTAACTATTTGCACTCATGCCAGACCATGCCTTAGCATAAGTACTCGAACAGCAGTCAAAGCAAAATTTTTGACTGAAACCATCACACAAACATATTCTTAAAATTTTGGAAGTGTTTTAATGCAAAATGCTAAATTTTTACACAGGCAGTGTGCACCTGCTTTGTTTAGATGGATACCATCAACAGAAAACAAATCACTTTCTACAACTCCAGCAGAAGTGAGATATTTTTGGAGTATTAAAGTATCTACAAAAACGATTTAGTTTGCATTGCTCTTTGAGCAATGTATTGAATTGGCTAAACCTTGGTTTTGAAACATTATCTGTTGAAGGCGAGGGCACAATGCCACAAAAAACAAAATATAAATTTTTGACAGATTTTGTTTGGTTAATAATGAATTCATAAATCTTAATAACTCCCTGAGGTGTCCAGTCAGAGTTTCTTCTTAGATTGTTTGAAGACATCAAGACGACTTGAATTTGACAGTGTTCTGATCTTCTTTGGACATCATCAACAATCTGCTTTGCAACATCTTCTGTCATTTGACCACCAGATTTGGAATTGATTGTTAGATCAGTAAATCTTCGTTGATCATGGAAATAGCTTCTAAATGCATCATGAAAGTGGTGGTATTCAGAGACATGACTTGAACCCCAGACAATGATGCTTGACTTCATTTTTGCGAGGATCTGAGGAGATCTGAAAAATATTATTTGTAAACTTCTACTTAAAACCATACATACATATAATAATGCTTATATTTAACATTTAGGCAAGAATCCAAACATGTTTATCACTCTGATAAGGCACTGAGATGTTCTCTCTGCATTGCAGCAATGCAACCAAAGAGACGGCATCAAGCTACCTTGTCATGAGCTACTTTGAAACAAATGGAAACTTTGAAAATGTTATGATATATGAAATGGCTTAGTGGTTTGAATTCTGGCTCAAAAAGAAGATGCCCTGTCTAAAAGCGTTTGGTTTTCAATTACAACAAAATCAAAAGAATCTTTTAAGGCCTTCATTTGTGAATTGGAAACTTTTTCAAGAGGAGTCTTTTCCAAGTCATTTGTGATAACATTCAACTCCTTAACTATATTTGTCAGTACAGTCATCTGGGAGGCAGGTAACTCTGAGTCATTTGATACCAAATCTAGGGTTTCTCTGATATTTTTTTGTTTCTGTTTTGCCACTCGCAAATCTTTTTTTTATTTTTAAAATGCTTGCTTTATCAGCCATTGCAAATGACACTCCAATTTGCTCACAAACGGGGTTAAGGTTTTTGCACTTTAAATCATTAATGTTGCAAATAAGTAATACAGAAAGATGAAAGAGTTCACTGGCAGTGAGGTCATCAAAATGTATTGTAAAAGAAAGGTCAGACATTAAATTAACAAAAACAGTGAAAATAGCATCATAAAGGGGTCCCTCTTTTTTAAACAACTTGTCAAGTTCATAAAGAACAGAAAGTTTGTTTACGAAATTCATTGTTTGAGAGTCCCAAATATTTGTTAACTTGTGTTCAAAACGAATTACTTTTGGAATAATTTTTTCAAGAACGTGAGGCATTAATCGCAAAATTTTTTCTGCTGTCGTTTTAATGCTTAAACGGTCTGGAACAATGGATGAGTCCAAAATCAATCGAAAGTCATTGCAACCAATGCGGCATTTGTAACACTTAAAGTTTTCAGTGATATGCTTCTGAATTATCCCTATCCTTGGAAAAAGGTAACAACTTGTGTGGAATGGATTTTTGCACTCATTGCAGTATATAACAGATCCCAGGTCAGAAGGAAGTTTACAGTGACAAATAGAATCAATAACACGAGAAAAAGTTTGATTTTCAACAAGCTTTTGCAAAGGCCCAAGTTGAACGGTCACCTTGAATAAATGATCATTGGATACATTTCTTGGTTCAGATAAAAATGAAGTTATTTCACCCTTTTTCAGCATGTCCAAAAATTGAGGTCTAAGAGATTTAGGATAATACAGACTGCTAGGGTCATTGCCATTTGCAACAGCAAACATATTTGCAATGCAAAAAAGACCGCAATCAGATGAATTCTCCTGCTGTTGACATGGTTTTACATGGACAACAATGTTTGACATATTATTTTGAATAAGTATTTTTCTCATAATTTGACAACATTGCAACCTGGCTGCACTATCTAATTTATATATACTTTGGGAGTTATTTTCCATTCTTATTAATGAGTCATAAATGATGACTTCATTTTGTTTTGCCCCATGAGGCAACCCAAGGTTTGTAACCATAAACCAGTGATTAGAGCCATTGTGTAAGGATTGAATAAATTTTTGACCTGCCTCAATTGCTTCATATCCAAATGATTTGTACATCCAAGTTTCTTGAAGCCCTCGTAAATCTGGAAATTTTTGGTTTATTAATTTGGATGCAGACCCAATTGCAACATCATCTAAATAGGCATTTGTCCCTGCCGTTGGGTCATTTTTTAAGTAACTTAAACTTCTTTCATCCCAAAGGAATTTAAGGCCTAACTGTCTTAATTTAGTATTTATCAATAAAATTTCATCAGAATCCTTTGAACAGACACATCCTCCTCTTGAAGTTTGACCTTTTTACGACCTTTTTTACTGTAGACCTCAAGTTTGGTCTTGTGGTGCCTAATAACCTTTGGTGAAAGTTTTAAAGAGTTTTCAAACTCTTGGGATTCAAGACATATGTCTGAATCAAAAGATTCCTCAGCTTGAGGAAGAACCGGCTTATCATCACAAATGAGTTGGAGTGTTTTCCCATCTTTCCAATAGTCGTCAATTGTATTAAGGAATGTTGTTTTGGTTTGCCTGGTCTTCATATCAGAGTTGCTGATATTTTCAATGAGGCCTTCCAGTTCCTTTTTTGTATTGCGATATCTTGATTGTGCACTTTCTGCGACTTTTGGAAGTTTCATAAAAATAGTTTGTGAAGGGCTTGCTTTTCTGGCTTAACGCAATCAACTGGTAGTGGGTGAATAAAATATTCCTCCCCAATCATAGCTTTGCAAACTAGGGGGGATTCGCCCAAGTGAACTTTTACTCTAAAGAGATGGGAGCATGGTAATGATCTATTTTCATTAAAGCTGCATTTACCGCTAAGACGTGGACATGTCAGTTGCCCAGGGTCAAAGCAAATGTTGCTCAAATCAACTTTATTTATCTCCCTGAATTCAGCGAGCAAAATCTGAACTGTCTTTTTGCCTACTATTTTAGAGGCCTCATTTACAAGTTCAGTTTCTTTTTTACTTGTTAAATTAGTCGGGGAAAACATTTTGTTTCTAGCATATTGGGTTTTCAAAAGTCTACTCCCAATTTGGCTCCTTTCAATACGTAATAGTGATTCTACTACATAGGAAATATTTTTATGTCTTGCAATTTCTCTCTTTAACAGGCTATTTGTGCCTTCACTTCTATTATTGGTCAGATTATAATGCAAGTTGCAATGTTTTAAAATATGAAAAGCCCAATTATTTCGGTTTTGGTGCCAATTTATGTCCAAATAGGCAATACATTCACTAATAGTAGAGCTCCCAGTCATTCCACAAATTGTTTTCCAAGCCTCATAGTAGTCTTTTTCGTTTGGACTATGAACCATTACTTCAAACTTTTCTCGAATTATATTTCCTGCATCAGCTAAATCTCCCTTAAAATGTGCATTCAAATACTGCCTAACTGTTTTCAGGATATGAAATTTACAAAGCACAAATTTTGCTTGGGGCAATGCTGCACCTAAAGCCTGAATCTCAACAAAGCTTTTGTCAATTACAACAAATTTGATGCGTTGTGCATTGTCATTGCCTACTGCTGCTTTAAATCTTTCAAGGACTGCAGTCAAAACTGCTTTTTTTCTCATTACTTGTAATGCTCCAGGCACAGATTCTTGATTTTCCATGCTCGTCTTCTACTAAAATAGGAAACAAAATGTATCCCTTATTGGTTAAATTGTAAGTACCATCTATGTAGAGTGTACTCCCAAATCTTTGGAACAAGTGTTTCATGGATGACGACATCCAAAAGATTATTTTTACAACATTATTTTGTTTTCCAGAATACTTATCTTTCACAGGTTCACAGATGATTGCGAGCTCAGAGCCAACATCATTGTTGCGTTTTTCTTTCAAAAGTTCTACTGTTCTTTGGAGGTCACTTGTTTTTTCTTCTCCATTTTTTCTTTTAAGGTTGATTAGGTCTCTTGTGGTAACCATTTTTCCTGTCTTCTCTTCCATAATGTCACGCACTTTGCTTGAACTACACCCAGCCCTCAAATATTCCAAGGCTATTTTGGAGTTTTCTGAGTCCAAGCGCCTTGCTTGTGGCATTGCCATGTAGTACTCCTTGGTAAGATCGTGATTTGCATGAGCGCCCACGAATTTTTTCACTACATAATCTTCTGACTTTTTGCGAAGTGTCAATCCCAGCATAAACGGACAACCTTTGAAATTCAAGGAAACGTTTGGGCGCTGATTTGTTGATCTTGATTGGCGCTTTGATCCTCCATGGATGCACTTAAAATTTATCCGGTCGTAGGGGAAGTTTTCATCTGGACTAGAGTTATTAAGGTGACTTCGTTCCTTGGAGAAGTGAATGTTCCTCTCTTTGCAATACGTCTCAAAGGTTGAAAAAAAGGCTTGATACGACTTAAAAGTCATGCCTTCTTTAAGAGCCACTTGATAGTTTTCATCATCTTCACAAGCACTGACAGCTCTGGCTGGCTCTTGGCTGGGTTCAACTTCATCTTTGGCATTGTTAAAATCCTTTGAAGGGCAAGCATCTTTGGCATCAACTGGCGTTTCGTGAAAGCCTTCTACTTCGATTTCTTTGCCACATTCAAAGATTTTGCCTTTGCTTTCTGTTGATGGAACTTCAAGTGCCCAAATTTTCTCTTCAACAGGAGAACTGTAAAGGAAAGAAAATATTGCAGTTTGTTTTAGACAATATTCTTTGATTGCACATTTTTGAAAAAAAAAAAAAAAACTTCCTCGCTGGTAGATAAAAAGTACGGTCCATTTTCGTCGGCGAATTAAAAATCAGCGCTGGCAGATACAGGATATAATGCAAAATATTAAATGTAGCCCAATTTTTTCTACAGTTTCGATATTAACAACATTTTTCTCAAAAACGCTTTGTTTTTTTAGTATTACGCCATAAACTAAAGACAGTCAGATGCGAAAAAACGCGTTTTTGGCGAAAAGTGTGCAAACCGAAGGAAAAAAAACTGTATCTGAATCAGTCGTCACCCAAAGACTAAGTTTTTGTTTCCCAAACACGAATTCATACGGCGTGGCACGTAATGTTTATTATGTAAGGAAGCCAAAAAGCGCTAAAGCATACCTTTCACTCCTTTCCTGGACAATTGAATCAGCGCCTGCAAGGTCTGAAGATTCCACATCTTGGTTGCTTTGGCTCATTGCATCAGAGAGTAAAGAGCTTTGAGACGATGCTTTTTCTTTTCTTCTTTTCTCCTTTTCAAAGGCTTCCTTAAGTATTTTTAACTTACGTCGTCGCCAAACATTATGCTCATACTACAAAATATTTTTGAGGTTTTGTTTCAGTTGGATGCTAATTAAATCACTTACCCTATAATGTTTTTTCATCAGATCATCCGGCAACTTGACTTTGCAAAGAACACATTTCTTCTTTGACATGTTGTACAGGTGAAGATATATCAAGCTAAACGTTCGCTTTTTTGGTCTTTGGATTTCAAAACTTGCGATTCTCTTAAAATTGTAAATCGCTATGTGTTTAAAAATATACTACTCACACTGAGACAAAAGGGGGTGTCAACCCTGTAACTGATAACTGTTTTTATTGGATCATAACAATAGAATTTGGGTTTAAGATAAACTTCCTGTAAATCATTTAGAGAGAGAGAGAGAGAAATGAATAAGACATGAAAGGTTAAACATAATTGGAATTTTCAATGACCCCCCCATAGTTGAAACTTCCCTTTTATACATATATAACCGCTCTTGGCTCCCTTCCCAGAGCTGTGCTGGAGAAAGAGATTTACCGGATTTACTAAATACACCAGTGCTTGGCAGAATTAGGCAGTAAGGCAGAACCAACATTGGGCAGAACTGTGAATAGATGCTCCCTTGCGCTACGGTACTAAACTGCTTAAAGCACTCTTTTGCCGGTCATCCATGTTACAGCTAAAACTGCTGAAGCCTATTCATGACAAATTTTGTTATGTTGTCATCTTGGCTTCGTAAAAAACTAAGTAAAATTAGGGCTTATTGCAAAAAAAGCCTGCATATGTAAAATAATCTCACTATTTGGCACACTATTTGGTCACAATAGCTGATGCTTTATCATGAAAATATAATGACAAGGAGATGTCCCACCAGCACATGTCGATATGCTCGTATTTTCCGTTGTTTTAGGCGGGAAATTGTAGAACATTTTGTGATCATCAACCTCTTGAGACAAAAAGCAGAAAATACGCAATCAAAGGTAAGTAATTAAAAAATTTAAAGACTGAGAAAGTACTTCCTCCTTTGCAAAAAAAGCCGGTACTACATAAGGGTAATTAATTAATTATTTATCGGGCATCATTTTTCTGGGAAACTTCAGTGCGATTGATTTGAAGCACCAAGGTTTATAAAAAAGGTTGGTCGGACTTATTATATACCGTATGTTATTGTACCTAACCCTAACGTTTGCTACCTGACCACCTTTTTTGAATCGCTGATTACTCATAAACGGTTCATTTTCAAGGATAGTTACATTTTATATGGTAAACGTCAAAAGAGTTGTACTTTGATTGTTATTTAGACCATATGGTTGTATCTTGCATCCCCGATTTATAATTCGTCGTCAAAGTCACACCGGCTTTTTTTATTGCAAAGGAGGAAGTACATCTGATTATTTTTGTCCCTCCTTCAAGCACTTTCAATTCACATATTCTCTCCTACGTAGGAAATGGTCGGAAAGGCCACCAATAAGAGGAAATTTACCAAATCGAGGATTGACCTCTCCAATCAACCTGTGCAAAACAATGGTCAAACTGCATCCAACAAGTCCACCGAGGAGAAAACATTCAAGGATGAAATATTGGTAAGGAATTTAATCAAGTTTTATTATATATGTTTAGCCACAATTCTTGACATCTTCTTACTACATACCTCCACGGCAGATAAAATATCCGGTGGATTTTGACGATGAATTAAAAATAAGAGATGTCGATTCAATAAAGGTGGTCAGGTAGAGACTTTTTGCTACCTGACCACCTTTTTTGAATCGCCGATTGCTCAGAAACGGCCGATTTTTGAGCATAGTTATGTTTCATATAATAAACGTCAAAAGAGTTGTACTTAAATTGTTATTTGGGTCATATCATCGTATCTGACGTCTCCGATTTCTAATTCGCTGTCAAAGTCGACCGAATATTTTATTTGCCGGGGAGGTACTAATAGTTCTTCACTTCCTTCTCTCAGAAACTTCAGGTTTTGTTTTAATTTTCAGGACAAGGTGAAGGACCTTGAAAAATCTGTGATTTTCATGAATAAAAAAATTGAGCAAAGTGAAAGGGTGGCCAACTCGAGCACCTTAATCCTAAGCGGAAAAAAATTCAAGAATTTTGAAGAAGTTGAAAGCAAGGAGTTATTGACTGAGGTTGTAAAGTACTTGACGGCTCTCGGTATAGGTGTGGATTTTTATGACATTGTCACAGTGGAGGCGTCGAAAGAGGAGGAAGACAATGCCCTCAAAATTGTCTTTACAAATCGACGACAAGGTAAAACAATATATTTTCTGTCGATTTGCACACTTTTCGCCAAAATCAATTTTTTTTCACCTGACTGTCTTTAGTGTATGGCTTATTCCACAAAAATGAAGCGTTTCTGAGAAAAATGTTATTAATATCGTGAATGTGGAAAGAATTGGGCTATATTTCTTATCTAGCAGAAAATTCTGTATCGCTAACCTTTAATTTTCGATTTGTCAATAAAATCGGACCGTACTTTTTATCTGCCGGGAAGTATTAAAATGTATTGTATGTATTGCCTTATTGCAGGAACAACCTATAACAGGATAATGGAAGCAGCTCAGAAACAAAATGCTGGTTTTGTGGTGAAGATTGCACAGACTGCAACACAGAGAAAAATATATGAGATGGCAAAGTAAGTTTCAGTATTTTAATCAAGGATGCCATTATAATAAGGCTGATCAGCCTGGGAAAAGTACTATGGTGGGCTGAAAAATAGTAGGTTGTAAATGACTTTTAAAGCCTAAGTCGCCGTTTGTCTGTGCAGGTCGATAGCAATGATCAAGGTTGTTTTGTTTTGAGCAGCCGACACACAGTAGAAATGCAGGACTTTGCATTGATATCTACTTAATCATAAGTCGTACTGACGACGGATTTTTTTTTTGTCAAAACAAACAACTGTCAAAAAAAAAAAGTCAATTTTTTTTTTGTTTTTATATAAATAAACTTCTCACTTTTATCAGGGCTGATCGTACTTTTTATAATCTCGTCTTTTAAAATATCTTTGATTTAGACTACTACTGTAGTTTTTAACTGATTTGCAATTAATGAATTTGATCACCTGAACTAATCTTAAAATTTGCAGATGTCGTCTCGAGGCTGGAGAGATTTTGGAATGCTCTGTGGACATGAACGGGAACACAATCATGATGTAAGACATCTACTAAATGTGCTTTATTTCTATGATTTTTACTACAAAATTTTACATTTGCAGAGATCTTAACAAGAAACGTTTCGTCGTATCGAGCTCGAATTTTATGAACCGACAAATGGACAAGAAAAGTTTCTCTCTTTTCCGTCAAAAACAGGCAAAACTCAGACAGCAAAGAAATCCCAACCACCAAGGGAAGCCTGGAACGAATAACCCTCCGCAAGTAAATCTTGAATAGATAATTTTGTATTTGAAAAACTTCACTTAATTCTGTACTTTCCGTGTTTTCTATTTTTTTCTATAAGTTTTCTACTGTATTTGTAAAAAAAAAATCTTGTCCTCTCTTTGACCTACCATGCTATATGTATGCTCATTACTATTTTCTTGACAGAAAATACAAACCAGAATGCGACGTGTACGTGTCGTGTGTCAATGGTAGCGCTTTTAAACGACTCCTAGAAAAACGTACTTTTTCATATGATCCGGTAGTCCAACTTGGACGAAATTTGGTACACATTGAGGTAAGACATTGATCATACAGGTGTCAAAATTTCAGACAATTTGGTCGACTCAATCCCGAGAATCGCTTTCCGAAAAATTGACTTTTTTCCGACTTTCGCCAAAGCTTCAATAACAACGCTTTCAAATGACTCTTTGAAAAACACTCCATTGAATATGATCCGGTGGACTAATCGGAACGAAATTCTGTACATATTGAGTTAAGACATTGATGAAAAATCTGTGAAAGTTTCAAACCGTTTGGTCCACTCAATCCGGAGAACCGCTTTCCGAAAGATTGACCTTTTTCTGACCTTCGCCAAAGTTGCGATAGTAGCGCTTCGAACGACTCCTACTAGAAAAGCGTACTTTTTCATATGATCCGGTGGACCAATCTGAACGAAATTTAGTACACATTGAGTTAAGATACTGATCTTACAGGTGTTCAAATTTCAGACAATTTGGTCGACTCAATCCCGAGAATCGCTTTCCGAAAAATTGACCTTTTTCCGACTTTCGCCAAAGCTTCAATAACAACGCTTTCAAACGACTCTTTGAAAAACACTCCATTGAATATGATCCGGTGGACTAATCGGAACGAAATTCTGTACATATTGAGTTAAGACATTGATGAAAAATCTGTGAAAGTTTCAAACCGTTTGGTCCACTCAATCCGGAGAACCGCTTTCCGAAAGATTGACCTTTTTCTGACTTTCGCCAAAGTTGCGATAGTAGCGCTTCGAACGACTCCTACTAGAAAAGCGTACTTTTTCATATGATCCGTTGGACCAATCTGAACGAAATTTAGTACACATTGAGTTAAGATACTGATCTTACAGGTGTTCAAATTTCAGACAACTTGGTCCACTCAATCCCGTGAACCGCTTTTCAAAACATTGACCTTTTTTCGACTTTCGCCAAGGCTTTGATAGTAGCGCTTGGAACGACTCTTAGAAAACCACATTTTTATGAGTAGGGATATGCATTTCAAAAAATTCTGGAATAATGACGTCCTCACAGTAATGCTGAACAAGGGCAAGGGAACTCTCCACTCTCAGGTTAGCCTCAGTAGTTTTTAAACAGAAGCAAGTCTTTCTTGTTGGTAACCTCACATATTTGGAACTTTGCACTGCAGTGCACTGTACTCCTTTCTCCTTGTTCCTGATAGCTTGACAGTACCAACGTAGATGATCTCATCATATGCATCAAGCTCAGTTACTGTCAAGCATCTGTTGATTGAGGCTGATGTAAAAGTCTTGGGAATCTTGGCTTTTAAACTGATATGTCCTTCCAGACAAGGCCAGTCTTATTTAAACCTCTTCTTGAAGTTAACTGTAGACCACTGCAGAAATGTTAATGGACTGAAAAACTTCTTAGTCTTGGTAGGCCAGGCAAGTCGAAGTAAATCTGACTTGGTTGTCCAACTTGCAAGAAAGCTTAGAGTTGTACAACGGTAATTGGTTCCACGTCAAAATCAGTCATGATGTGATTAACATGTGATCAGCTGAATCGAACTGAACACAAGATCAATCTTGGATCAGCGTGAAAAGTCTTAAGAAGTTGTGTTGCAATCAAATCACTTCCAAAATCTTCAATCGGAATCTCTCTTGATTGTAAAAAGCTAACACCCGTCAATACATTAAATCTACATTTCATTACTTTTTTTTAAAAGCTACGCTTTTATTATTTATTCAGAAATATGTGTCCAAATGGACAATGAGATTTGTTCATCTCTTGAAAGCCAAAGCAGCCAGAGAAAAGATAGAAGCTACAAATCACAGTTGCCCAGAAGGAGCTCAAAAGAAGGAAAAAATAATTGAATATAATAAACTTAAATATTTAACTTAATTAAATTATTGTTTACATGTAGTGTCTTTGACATGCTCCTAATTTTGATGTGCATTTATTTATTTTTACTTTTGAGCTTCTTCTGGACAACTGTGAAATTGCAAAGCCAAAGGTGTTAGAACATTTTTAAAGAATCCAGCAAAAATACAAAACTTGCAATTATCTCAGCTTCTGGGCCTCGTACACAAAAACTAATCCCCTTTTTGGAATCCTCGTTTTGTATGCAAATCATTTGTCATAATAACTGCTTTGTTGACTGTTGATTCGAAAATCCTAAAGGATTTCGCTGGGATATGTCTACTGTCAACTGTCGCAAAGCAACGCTTCAAACAAATCCAGTAAAAATACAAAAATTGCAATTATCTCAGCTTCTGGGCCTCGTACAGCAAAACTAAACCCCTTTTTGGAATCCTCGTTTCGTATGCAATTCAGTTTTGAGAATAACTGCTTTGTTGACCGTTGATTCGAAAATACGGTAAAAATGGTAAAATAATCATTCCATATTGTTTTAAATTTTTGAAAACTGCATACAGTATTGCAAGTAGCCTGTGTGGCTGAATGCGCTAAGGCGCTACCATTTTAAACAGAGAGATACGCGGTTCGATCCCGGACTCAAACATGGGTTAGAGACAACAAAGCCAACAGATGGCGCTAATTGTATAAAAATGAAATGGTCAAAGCATGATGAGTCATGCTTAAAACAGATATTTACACGCAAAAATGAAAAAGTGCGTGCAAATAACGCCAACTCTCTCGTTGGTGTTCATCGGACGCTGCGTGGCAAGAGCTCCCCTTAGTGTTAAAGACACGCATAAAATCATGCGTGTATTTAACCGCTTCAATCGGGCAGCGTTCCAGGGGCGCATCAAAGACACGCGTTTTGAATGACTTTAACTCCATTCGGGAAACGGCAGTAGGAACGTAAGTAGGAATAGCTGTTGTTGTGATAATAATTGAAAGTCAGAGCAATCTCCGTTACAGCCTCTTTTTAATGAAAAAACGCAGCCAACAGGAAGACCCTATTGTGTATGATATTAAATGGCGGTCAAAGCCATTTCAAGGCCAACAGATATATCTCTGAATGGCTCTAGAAACGTGATTCATCGAAGAAATATAGTATAGTATGTGTTATAGTACGTAGCAATCTGTGACGTCTTTTTCCCTTCCCTTATTTTTTGATGCTCCCAATTTTGTATTTTTTTCCACTACAATCGACATCATTTGGTCGTTATCTGTACAATACTCATTTCGCCGGGCCTTCAAATGGAAGTCATTACCAACTGCACAATCTACCATCAAAATGCGTAGCATGAATGACTTAATCTAAAGTGGGGAAAAATCACGGATCTCTGTAACCTTATCACGCTTTTAAACGACCGGGATTGTAGTTTGGGGACTCTTTTATGGCTTCCAATATATTACACATGATTAAATTTCATAAAATAAACCGAGATACCCCTCCCTCCTTGTGCAATGTGCATGCATCTCTGTTTATGGAGAAGCCACGTGAAAAAATGGTTTGCGATTAACTATAAATCTAGAATGATGGCAAAAGAAACGCATTTATAAGTTGAGGGAGAATTGATTACATACAATCCCACTAGTAGTAGTTGCTGTTCCTTTTATACTGATCACTCCAATTTCGGCTAAGGATGCTTTCTCTTTCCCGAGAAAACTCTCCCCTTTTTTTGAAAAGAAATGTCGTTGGAAATTTCTTCAAGGGGAAAGATCGTGATCACTCAGAGAAATCATCTTTTCTGATGCCTGAAAATACCATCAACCAAAACCAAAGTGGCTTTTTCCAGCTAATTCATGATGCACTTTCTACGGTAAAATCTTGAAGTGTGTCCAATAAAAAATGGTCATAAAAAGGTACCTTTTGTGTAAAAGAAAATAATGACAATTTTGATGGTACGCACACACACAGTATGTAGTGTGCGATAAACAATATATATATTGAGAGAGAAAATGCTTTTGGAAAAAAGGAAGGAGGGTGAGAGGACAAGGAAAAATAACTTTTTTTATACTTTTTTTTTTATATTCCTCCACTTTTCCCTCAAGTTGAGCCATCAGAGAGGGAAACTGAAACTATACAAATTAAATTTCAACATCTTAGGGACCATTTGATACCAAAAGCAATTAAAAGCTTTCTCCCAAGTAGCACCTTCAAAAGCTCTTCAATGAGACCCTTCCTCTTTCTCTCTACCAAGAAAGTGTCTCCTGAACAAAGTAAACACAGTGAAGAAAATCTAATACAGAAGTTGGTAATACAAGAAGTGGAAAACATACACCTTGGTGTTTATAACACGTTGTAGTGGCAAAAAAATACAAGTCGGAAAAAAAACTTTTCTTTTGCAAATATTAACATCAACCGTGCACCTCAATCTCCCATGGGCTTAAAAAACAACCCATCTTTGAACTTTCCTTGCAAAAGCCAATCTAAGATGCACAACCCTCACATAAGTTGCATTGTCTTGTCCATAAGGTACTCCAGGTCATAATAGGCAAAGGCAAATCCCTCGGATAATAGCCCTATCTCATCAACATTAAATCTCCCAGCCATAAGTGGGTTTCAATCCCAAAGTGAGGCTACTGGATTACGCAAAGAGTCCCTTCGTGTAGTTGCGACTTTGCATGTATCAAACGCGAGTGCTTTAGGACCGGGTCCACGTTTTGGGAATAAGACATTTGGCAGTGGCTTTCATCATATATATTTACGTGAGGTTTTTTTTATCAAACTATGAGTAATAAGTTTGGCAGAAAGCTGTAATGTTTTCGATTGAAAACAATGAATAAAGAAGCCATAAAAACATGACAAAAACACCAATTTCGCAGATCAAGTGTTGCTCTTTTCGGTAACCTTTCAAAAAATGTGCAGTATTATGGTTCAACTTTTTGCGAAAAGTCGGCAATTAAAAAACCTTAAAGCTAAGAAATGTTTAAAGACGGGAAATTGTGACAAGTTTATCATTCCAAAGGAAGGGAATTGGAAAGCACAACAGCCTAACTTACAACGCTTTCACGCAATCCTTCAGTATTCTCAGGAAATATTGTGTTTCTTGAGAACTTATATACGGACAGAACTTTCTTTTCAATGTTTGACAACAATGTCATCAAGATAAAGTTAATCTAGGATACACGGGAGCAACTGAGGTGCAGATTATACTTTGAAATGGTCCCTCATCCGCGATTCCTCACACAATCTGTGACACACACATGTTTTCGACTAAACAAGCTTTATCAAAACAACAAAAGGCTGGTGTCTGTTTTTGGATAATTTGTACTTCTACTATCTGGACTTTTTTTCTGTTTTAAAAACAGACAAACGGGTGGTGTTTTTACACCACAGCTGTACTTGAAAAGTCTTTGATGCAGTAGACATCCAGCACTTACAACATTAGACTAGTCTGCGCCAGAAGGATGTTGTTTAACGTTTGATATACTGAAAACCTTAATCCAATCAGACTAGGTTGGTTGGGTGTAGAATTTGGTGTTTTACACTGTTGATAAGGGTCAACCCCACTGCATGCGTAGCAGAAGTTGTCGACAGTGAGGGGGAAATGGCAAATTAAGGTGATGGGCGGGAACCAAAACACTCGAAAATATTAAGAACCCCTTTTCCGTTCTCCCAAGTTGCATTGCTTCCAGCACCAGACTGCAGTTTTATCAAAAAAAGAGAGCCCCTATCATTACGGCAGCTCCCCCTTCAGAATCGACATTATTTTGTACGACTAAAATTGTGCCTCTCTCTCTTTTTTCCCTACAAAAAATATACAGCATTCAATGGGAAAAGTTTTTTATCTTTCTGTTCCATTTAGCAATGCTTTCTAGTAGACCATGCTGAAAGAAATGCCCTCGCTTGTTTGTGGTTAACATACACCCATTTATGATGATACATTCCCTGTAGATCACGACGAGAATGGTATTGGTTCATTCAACAACCACTGAATTATTGGAACAACATAAAAAAGGATGGGAAATTGCAGGTTGAAGACAGGGTACTTTTTCTCCGATGGGACAACCCATATGGGACTGCATCTCATAAATATAAAGTTTTTTTTACGGTTTTGCAATACATTCATGGAGCCTCAACCCTCGTAAAAAGCTATAAATCTGTGAGGGGCATACATCTTCATAAGTTTTCGGATCGTTAAAAATATCTTCATAGACGGAGAGAAAGAGGAGCCATAAAAAAGCCTTCTGGTAAAAACATGGTACTATATGATAATGACACCTTGGAGCCATTAAACTGCGCAAACAGTCCCCCTCAACATTTAAACATACATATTATACATGGTTAATTCCTGTTTCATTTCAAACGTAAACACGTCAAAGGTCATGTTATCGCGCTCTCAAAGAAATGAAACCCCTTCTAGAATTACGAGCAGTAACGAGGTCAGCAATGTAAGAAGTCCCAAAGGTCTCGACTGAATGAGGCCAATGTCAGAGACTTACCAATGGCGTATCTGCTCCTCCAACGATGGTCATTCCCAATGAAGAACTTGTCCGAGGAATTTCGACGTGAGAGACTTCTCCCTCCAACACCGGGAGTCGTGTAATGCCTGAAAGAAAAAGGATGGAAGATAATAATAGGATTAAAAGTAGAATTCAATCAGTCAAGACGAGGAGAAAGTTGGAAGAACTTCTCATCATCATTAAAGCCTGCCTACTGATTAATTTCTTCCAAAGGTTAGAAAAAATAGTACATCTGTGCTGACTTGTGGGTTTTTATCAAAAATAGCCCAATCGTTTTAAAAGCACGTCGAGTCCCATATCGATTTCATCTGCTCAAAGCACCATGTTTCTCTGACGAAAAGAAAAACCCCATCTCCTGGTGGCATTTTCAAAGAAAGCCTTGCGTAACAGTTTTTAAACTGGCATTTGAAATGTGAAGCTTAGAAAAAAACTACTGCAGGTGAAATAATGAAGCATCAATGAAAGACCAAGTGATAAATGTATCTCGTCATGAAGTGACACCTCCTTCACTTCATGAAATGTTCAGAATATTTCTTGCAAGAAGAAAAGTCCCCAATTGCTGCACTTATTCAGTATACAACCTCACTCTTCCGCAAAAAAGCCTTGGGGCCAAGAAAATGAGAGATCCTTATCTTTTGACAACTTTACTGGTATCATGATGTAGGTGGCCAAATGTAGTATGATGATGTTTACCATCCAGTCTCAATGCAAACAAAAAGGCCTTGACCCTCCTGTTAATTAAAGCTGGATGTAAAGAGAGGGAGGGCGAAATTGATTAAGGTTTTTTTGGGAGAGAACGCAAACAAAAAAGAGTAAAGAATAGTGTCCTTTCCCTCTTGAATTGGGTACTAATGAACAAAAGTTTGAAAGAAAACTTTCTGTTGAAAATAGCCATCAATGACTTTTCGGGGGACAATGGCTTTTTTTTTAAATCTTTCGTGCAATTATTTTTGGCTCTCCATACACATTTGCATCAGAGATTAATGCAAACAGGAAAATCCATTAGCATCAAATACTGGAAAGGGAGAGTTAGTTAGTTGTATACCAAACTTTTGTGACAATTTGTTTACAGAATTTGCACCATGGTCTCTGGCTGTAAGATGCTACTTTTGGGACCACTTTTTTGCTGCCATTGCAAAATGCTTCTCCCTTTTTCATAGCGGGAAAAACATGGCGACATGAAGAAACTTTTTTTCTTCTCAGGACACATACAACGATGTGCTGCTAGTAGTTACAACATTTTGCAGCATGTTTAAGATGTCAAGAAAAATTATGGCTGCAATGTGTAGTGCTAAAATGATGGTATGAAAGCTACATTGACATCTTGGGAACAAAAAGTCGTTTGACAAATGTCCTTGAGGCAGTTTAAAATCCTATAAACGTTGCTTTCCTTTTCATTAAACGAAATAAAAGGTTAGCCTTAATTGGATTCTTTGGTCGTAGTAAACAATGCGATATCTGACTTTCAAAAAAAGCTTTGTCATTCTGAGTTGAAAAAAGAGAAAGCGGAATATACAGAATTGTTTGGCACAGAAAACACCACTAAATTCGGGACTGCGAATGTTTTTGAAAATTTTGCACAAATAAAAAAGGGGTCCCGCAGAATCTTTTTAAAGGCCGATGCCGAAAACTTTTTATTTTCATCTCTCGTCTGAGTGTCTGGAGGTTTGTAAGAAAGTGCAGTTTGCAGTTGTCAATAAAAAAACCCAACGACACTGTGCACATGCAAAACTTTCCCTCAAAGAAATTACAAAATCACCGCTAATGAAAGATGCGGAAAAAAATGATTGTCTGAAAACAAATTTCACCCAGAGGCCTCCAATGATGACACATGGGCCCGTCTTTGATAGTAGTTTTCTCCGTCCTCAATATATTGAAAGACCACTGAGATTGCATCGTAGGAAAAGGGACCAATTTTCTTCCTGAATGGCATGGACTGAAGCACAATCAATACTTTTCCGGCCCAAACAACATCAGTCAATGACTATATGCTATGCATAGTTCTTGGCATGTAATGATGCAGCATTGCTGCTGCATTCTGTTTCTTGGGTATTAGTAGGTCGATTAAAGCGGAATAAATTAAGTACTTCAAGTAATATTGAACTGACCATCGCTAATGACGTTGATTTGTAAAGGCTGTGGGCAGATTTCGGCTTGGTCATATTTCGACCAATAGGGCTCTTCGCACAAGTACAGTTGGGTCATAATATCTTCCTTCATCTGTCTGCCTGGCCCTGATGAGTCTTTAATTGGAACTCAAGTCTACAGCATGATGTCTTTACATGCTCGCGGCACAATTACTATGCTTAAGAAGGAAAGATTGAGCTCCTTTACCGACGAATCTCAACGTTCGACTGAAAACAGGCCGGTAGCAAATCTTCGGTTCCAAAAAAAAAGGGAGAAAGATCGTTTTGAAAGTCCCGTGGCGTTGAGCGCGGTCTTCGTGGTCCCTCTGGCGACGGCATGGGGAATTTGTGCCTTTTTCAGATACAGGACTCTCGTCCATAAAAGCGCAAATGGTAGTACAAACATTGCGAAGTGAATTATCTCCAGCAAAAAGGACGGGGTACACTGTTAAATACGTGATTCAATTTGGTCTCTTCTCGAGAGTGCTTGTTTGTCCGGCCCTTTTTGCCCATTTCCAACAAAGTTAAAAATTCCTTTCAGCCACTCCTTTACAGGTTATAGGAAGAAGTGAAACTTTAGAAAACCTTGCGTACCTTCTTTTTGAAACTTGCAATCCGTTTGATGCTTGGCCATAGTTTTCTTAGGTCCTCTGTGGTCACATCCGGCACCGGCGTATTGACAAGCAACGAGTGTCCCCGAACACCGATATTTCAAGTGATCGTCCAGACTTCCTCTCTGCAGCTCTTCCGTGCATGAATCTGAATTTGGACAAGATACCATTTGCTTGTCCAACAATCTAAAGAAAAATATAAGTTGTTGTTATAATGCGGATAGTCTTGGATCGGATAACCGGATAAGTTGGTCAATGTTGATGAAAAAACTTGCGGTTTGAATTTAATCCAAAAATAAAATTTATGCATGTTTGGCAATGATGGAGGTGCAGGAGATGCTCTGGCAAATCCATATACCCAGAAAACTTTCTTCAAACGTTTCCAGATGAATGGTTATCGTGTCAATAAGTTACGTACCTTCTCAGCACTAAGTTTGAGGGCTGAATTACCATTTCGTTCAATGGTTTACGGTCTAGTGGACACATTGGGTTTACTTTCAAGTAGCTCAGCAAACAAGCTTTACAAAAAGTATGCCCACAAGGTGTGTCTATTGGCTCCACGAACGGCTGCAAGCAGATCTGGCAAGTCAAGTCCTCGTCTACCTCCTCTTTGTAATTATAAAGGTGAGGCTCAGCGTGCGAATGAGGTTGACCGCAGAACTTACAAGCCTTGGGCCTAACAGCAGTCGATGAAGGCTTCTTTGGCTTGGCTTCCATAGTTTCAGAGGGTGTTGGGGCATCCGTGTTAGGAGGCGGAGGAGCCGGCGGCCTTGTCGATGCCATCTTAACTTTGTGATTAAACGATAGTTCTGCCTCAGTGCATCCCTTTGTGTCACAGAAAACAATGTTGCAATTGAACAACTTGGAGGGCAAGACGAGATATTAGCGCAATTAGTAAAGATCCAGGATCTTAGGATCCAGCTGGAAGACGACCACCCGGTACTACAACACACACGTTGAGCAGCTCTCTCCTTGCTCTGCTCCAGGTTCACCTGTGTGAGCTATTAATTCAAAAGGAACCCTCTTTCTGTTTTCATTGGTTCACAGCCAGGCGGGCCCGCCATACTCATCTTTCATTGGCTGCTGTACTACTGCCATCACCCAAAGATCACCCAACCTTAGAACACAATAGCCTCTTTGTAGTATAAGCAGAAGTAGCCATATAATAACTCAATAATACTACAGTAAGTAGTAGTAGTACTTCGGTAGTAAAATACTTCACAGGCGCCGAAACTGCCGAAAAAAACATGAAAAAGTTAGAAAAAATCCTGCAAAGTTGTACTATAGTACTTGTATAAAGGTAAAAAAACAACGATTAAAACAGTACTGCCATCTGTTGGATATCTGTGAAGGTACACCAGCAGTGCATATTCGACAAACTACAGATTTGAAGGGAAAATGTTCTTAAAGAAACTCCACAGAAAGGATTTACGTAGTAGATATGAAAAGTTGTCGATTTAATTCGATTTCCATGTCGAACTCCTTTATGCAAAGCTCTCCATCCGCAATACCACATATATAGTAGTATATCATTATACATCTCCATAGCTCTCCATAGTATCTGTGGGGCTAGGGCACAGTACTATGGGCTAGGGGAATAAACAAAACGCATTATGAGGGGAGGAAGGATACTACGTGTAGTACTACAGCCTAAACAACTGTTTTCGATTATTCAGTAGCACCATACTTGTTAGTAG
>CAXHLB010000392.1:53771-82826 GCA_964017235.1 Sabellastarte sp. h YS-2021
GTGGGGATCATTGATCATGTCCACACGTTACTAGTTTGTTCCAACAGATCCCCCCCTCCCGAATTGAGCTTGAAACCAGTATAGTAGTGGAAACATTGAAGAGTACTGAAGTACCCAACAAGGTCAGACCTATCAAATGCACTCCTAGTAGGGAGCATTAAGCTGTTTACATCCCTTTGTTTAAGAACAGTGAAGTTTGTCGAGCTTTTTCTTCATCATCTCCCTTTAAGACATTTTCAGCTGAAGAAAAGAAGGAAAAGGTCAGTGGAAGCCAAGTTGAAACTGTGAAGAGGGGAGTCAATATTGAAGGAAAGATTGCCGATAACTTGATGTGTTTGGCTACGTCGTCTGCAGTCGTCTTCGTCTTAAATGGCTTTTTGATCATATGATAAATTACCTACCCTTGAGCATCATTATCGTAATTGAAAAATGTATGTTCTACTAAGACTTAGTAGAGAAAACACTTTTGTTACTACCTGGTAGTAAAATGGAGGAAAAATGATGAATAGCACGGCTAGTAGTACAGAAGTAGTGAGCTGTACTATTCTCGTTTTTCTTTCTGCAAAAGGTCAAAGCAAACAATGCCAGCAAAAAACAACTCTTAAAAGACGTAGAGGGCTCTTTCAAAATATACATTTTAGTTGTTGAATTGCACTTCACGATACGGAACACTATATTTTCCTCTCTTAGTAGTTGTTGGATGCCTTTCTATGGACGGACGCCACCGTAATAGCAACAGCAACAACAAGGAGATAGGATTATTACCATGAATGCTTTTAGACAACCCTAAAATGGGATTGCTGTTTTTCTCTCTCTTCCTTTTTTTCAACGGGTAGATAAACATCATTTTTCACCCAGATTTCTGTCGGTTTCTACCTCTCCCTCTCTCTTTGCCTTTTCATGACAAAAAGCAGTCTATCATCTTATTGTCTTTGGCCTCTCGTACTATTTCTGCGTTTATCTTAAAGCCATGATGCAAGCATGCTACATACCTTGCTACCTACCATAGTATTAACGTTGCTGTAAGCCATGAGGAGGAAACGTTTTCGCAGATTTTCTGAGACAATATTCATTTGCATTATGCAAGCGTTGGATGCAAAAGCTTTGTCTGAATGCATAAATGTTCTTTATGTTCCCTATAGTAGTACGTAAGCTTAAACTACTACAACCGCGCTGTGGGAATGAAAAAGGCTTCTAATTGTATGGTTTATCAGCTCTAAAAACAGTGCATATAATGGATAATGGTCTCATGCTGTTGGGGTTTTTCAGAAAGGTCGCATATGGCATTTTTTGTACTCAACACGTCACTGTAAACAATAGGCCCCAATCATGCCTCAGACCCCCAATGCAAACAAAAGCTTGAGAAAAATAGGCTGATTCCACACAACTTGTATGTAATGCTGTATAATGTATATGCCACAATGTTCAACTCAAAGACAACCTTCGAATCTTGTGCGTAGTAAAGGTCTCAATCCACTATGTACTTAATGAAGGCTTATTCAAACCATTCTATAAAGTAATTTTCGATCTTTGTCCATTAATCATTTTGTGTGACACGACCTGGCGATCGTGGGCCTCATTCTGCTGCTATTCATTACTCTACTGAAGATATTTGTAAACGGCACTTGGGTGGCAAAAGAAATTACCCCTTCCAATTGGCCCATTATTGCAGTATTGCACGGCTTTTACGTACTTTGAAAACCTCACTACGTAATAGTTGTAGTGGGTCTTGTCATACTGTGCATCACTCTTTGATGCACATATCTCGAGGGGACTTTCTGGTTTCTTTAACAACAATCAGGTCTTAATTATGTGGAAAATTTGCCATTTAGAATTGATCAACTGCTGCTTTTACTTCTGCTTTCCAGGCCTACTATAGTAGTGGAATCCCTGATATACAAAGCCAAACCTTCTTCTTCGACTTCCACCACTTCAATTTGAACATCTTTGAGTTCGTCCACGGAAATCAGCCGAAAGTTGTCTTCTTCGACTAGTAGGACGGTGCGCAGGACGATCTTACAGGAACTTCGTCGCACATTTCCTTGACTGGGATGCCGATGAAAGAGCAACCGAATGACCAAAGCCACTATATTTTTTTACATACGCACATTATACACACATGTGCATTAAACACATGATATTTTGCAAGACATTTTTTTTCGCGTTTCCTTTTATTTGACCGGGAAACCCTTAAAACTCATTAAGTAAAAGCTTTGCAAAAATGTTTAATACTGAAAATGCTCAACAGAGGTGCAAAGAAGTATTGAGCAATAATAAATCACATCCAAACTTTGGCAATGTTACAATGCTTACTATAGTATCTGCCAAATTTATCAGAGATGATAGATTGTTGTTGCTTTCAATCCATTTATCCAAAAATTAAGACATACATATACAGATTGTGCCTTCCAGTTCCTTATCTTGACCTATTATATATCCAACATGTTTTCGTTATAGTATTTACAAATATGTATCATGTTGTTTGCACGTAAGAGCATTCAGATGATCTCTGCTTGAGATGCTGCATGCGCTCACCTGTCGATGTCAACAAGCATGAGGCTGGAAAAATAACGAGTTAAACGACAAAAGCCTTGTTTTATGAATGGAAAGACCAAGGACAATTCCAGGTACCTCCAACGAATCATCATAAAAAAATAGTGCGGTAGACAGTAAAAGTGAAAGATTGCTCCAAACTATGTATAGTACAAGGGGGATGACCCACAGACCAATGGCATAAATAAATCCAACTTGGCCAATATGTTTCTACAGCCGGCTGCAGTCAACCCAAAAGCTGAAATAATCGTGTTGGCAGCCGCTCCCTCGATTCCTGCTGTGCTCATAATGTCAATTCTAATATCATAGTAGTAAGGCATTCTGTACCTTAAGGGCCAAAAAGTAACGGACACACAGTATTTTCGTAAGGTTGAAACATCACATAATGCCTTCATTGTAGTAGAGTTAAACCTGACAACTACACGTAAGCCACTACTACAGTAACTTCCACTTCCTTTTCTTTTTAATGTATCGTTTGCCTCGTCTTCCTCTTGAATTGGCCTTTCGTCTCCTTTGTGCTCCGAGGTTATAATTTCTAGGGAAACGCTTGATGTTCTCCTCAAACTTTTCCATTCGAAAGAAAGCCAAGACCCAGGATCACGCGAATCGTCGTAGTTTGGGATGTTTGAACAAGTTTTTTGTAACTATCATCACAATGTCATCAATTCTACATATACGATGTCTTAATATAGGGATTGTAGCATTCTGTAAACCTTGGTGTCATTTTACTTTGCAGAGGCATTCGAAAATAATATTATAGTGCGAAGGTCAGAAAATTGATCTGACATTCACGTCACAAACTCGCTGTCCTGAAAAGCACTGCCATTATATTATATACGTACGTAGTGTCAACATTCGTTTTATTCAATACGAGATGGTTACTCTATTCCTGGAATAACTCAAATTAAATCAAACATCTCACTTTGCAAATGTCTACTACCATTGGCCTGCAAAATATTTTCGTGATGCTCCCTGAAAACAAATTATTTTGCGATGCAAAAAAGATATACTTACTACTATACTATTTAGATTGGTTTTGTGATACGTTTTTGCAATTACTTTGAAAAAAGACGACTTTTTAGATGTATTGCGAAATTCGTTGCGATTACTTCGCTTGAAAAGTGACCTTTTTTAAATGCTACACTACTACGTAGTATAATAGAAATGTAAGCCCACGCAGTCAGACTGTAAACATACTGTACCCTACAAAAGTTGAATGTTGCAATGTTTTGTTTTTATACACAGCGATAAAGGTGAAAACTGGTTTTATTTTCAATCGACGTTTGTCTGCCTATAGGATACGATTACATTAATGTAATGTCTGGACGCTTAAACGTTAACAGAATGTTTTTCTTCGACCTTACCACTACACACTTGATATTTTATTTATAGTAGTGGTTTTTGCAAGTTACACAGACAGCTCTGGTGCAATTTTTGGCTTAAAATAAATTAGTCTGTCGTCCGTGGTTTTATGTAAATAAACCACTTAAAAACCTTTGCTGCTACTACTACTACTATAGCATACAATTTTTATACATCCCTTGTGCCCCCTTTGCCCAACTTAAACATTGTAAGAGAGTCAGGGAGTAGGGTTTTCCAGTGCAGTTACGTTGAAATAAAGCAGAACATACGTCAGGCTTTTAATGTATATTTCATGCACTATTTAATGGTCGTTGGTCTCTCAAGGGCACACCTGTGATGTTTCAATAAAGCCATTCAAAAGAAAGCATGTGCCACACCAGGGTAATTAAGACAGTCCTATGTCATTAGTGCAAAAGGAAAAAAAAAGATCGATAGGCAGACAGTCTCGAGTGCAAACTGTCGTTAAGCAAAAAATATATATAGTTTGTTCAGCTGTAAATTGGATGAGCTCAAGTGCAAATGTGATGTTTGCGAGGTTGCAATCGGATATAACGAGCAAATATCCAATGTTTTATGTACGCATCTTGAGATTTTCAAGGTGATGCTTTCCAAACTATAAGAATGGAAAGATTTCTGCAAAAGCATTGACATTCTATTTTTTAATATAGTAGAACCTACCACAATATAAAGACAGTACGTCAACAAATGCCTTTTTTGTAAATCTATTTAATGGTAATACGAAATTAGCAATCATTGAAGTGGAGACATATGGTTACATCCTTTCCACATTAAAGAAGAGTTTCTGCATGCATACCACTAATCATATTCATTTTCAAGTGAATGCTGGTTGATTGAGCAATAGAGCCACTTTGGGGACAGCCTGTTTAGTGGTTGCTGCCACCTTTTCCCACCACTCATTTGCCCTCTGCAGTTTTTTAAGAGTTGTGAGCGCTCTTCGCACTTTTCTGTCTGTAGTGCATGGAAGGAAAGAGGACTCAGCCAAAAACATAGAACCAGTTGAAGCCAAACTCCTCCTCAAACATTACGTTTCCACGTGTAATTATTGTCAACACCGTCAAATGTGAGTAAATCCCCCATCTTTACAATCATTCAGCTGCACCAAAAACTTTTCCACTACTCTGTAATAATAATGGAATTGGAAGGGAGGAAAAAGAGTCTTAGAAAGACAAATGACTCACTCAGATTGCACCATCTCCCGTTTCATGAGAACAATTTGTTGCTTTTCTTAGCGGAAATTCTAAAGAACCCTTTCTTCTTACCATCCTTTTTAGGGTTGATTGATCGCAACAAAGATATAAATCAAGTCCTGCAAGAGCTACTAAGATTTAAAACAAAAGCCTTTTCGACATTGCAACCGGTTAAATGGCCGCTTTCGTGCTATCTCCGTAAAAATATCTTTTAAAATCGATAAAGAGTCAACGAACGCAAGGTTGTCATCGCGAGTTTAAGAAAGGATGAAATAGTATGCCGATGATGGTAGTAGCAGGACTTCTAATAATGCAAATCAATTTTGACTTTCACGTTTTTGTGTGAAAAAAAAGGCCTTTCTGTTGAATCCTCTTGCTACACGGGAGCTTTTCTGTAGGCAGTGGTAATTCCGAAAGAGTAGCAGCACCTCTGCAAGGGTCATCGCAGGAACGTTTTCTCGTAAAATTAGTCCTCGGAAAGTATACTTAAACTGTCAAATGCATGTCTTATGTAGTAGGTAGTAGTAGCATAAACTTGCAAACATCCGTTTAACGTTAATGTCCAAGGGACAAAAGCTTAAAGTTTTTGCAGTGAGGTTTGAACGGTTTTGAAAAGAGAAAGCAGACTTCCAAGCCAAACTTGGCTTCTACTACAACATCTCAAAGAATGCTTTGGTTATTTTGGCAGCGTTCAGTAACCTTCATGAGTCGCTGAGTTTTGCATGTAATTTCTGTGTTCTCAATTATTTTTTTTGTTTGGCAAAGGACTTTTTTTCTGTCATGGGAGCATTGCATAATCTCCTTTGAAAAGATTTTGGTATTCAAAGACTTTCTGTAATTATATTTCTTCCATTAGTACGTAGTAAGTCCAAAGAGGTACATCTAATTGAGTGACCAGGTGTTCTCAAAGTGATGCAAAAGTGATCAAATGTAATAAATCTACACTGCATTTACTGCTACTGCATCTGGTCAATTTACTAATTGTCGTCAGCATCAAGCCTTACGGCGTACTACGTCGCAGCAGTAGCAAACAGGCATTACCATAGAGATTGGCAGGAATAAATATACGCATTGTTACTCTGTCTCACGTATTGTATTCGTTATAGAACTAATTATATATGGTAGTATAGTAAACCTTTTTTTCTGGTAATGACCACTTCAAAGGTGTTGTAGACATTTATACAATTTTTCTGAATGTTGTATGCATGTGAGATGACGTCAATGGTGTGACAAGTTTCATTTACATTACGTGTCTACTACTATTTAGTAGCATGAATTTCCTTTACGTCAGCCTCAACACAGCTGAGGCACGTCCTTATTCATAACGATACGAATTTGGATATACATATATAGTGAACACACAAAGATTGGAGGATAATTCAATAATCAAGTACGCACGACGTACTTATATCAAAGAGAGTACGTGGTATACTAATGCAAGTATTGCAATGTGCTTATATTATATAGCATAGTGGTCTTAGTACATAGAGTGCGAGTACACACACACCTGAATGGTATTACATATAGTATAAGTAAGCGAAAGAGTTTGTGAAACTGTACTATATACACTAAGCCTTCACCTTTTTGATATTGATGTGAGATGAGTAAACTCAGATTTACGCAAGCAAGCAGTCTTTTCTTATCAAGCGTTCTTTATGTTTGAGTTTGAAAGGTTTTTCCACAGGTTCAATTTATGCAACATTCATGGGAAGAAACAAGGTTTTTAAACAAACTACACCCAAAGTAGCAAACGATGTGCAAACCACAATTATTTGGGTGCCATAAAACAGGAATGGAGTAAAAAGGTGTATGCTGCTACTATAGTATGCTGCTACTGTGGAAACATAAAAGACTTGAATGGCACATACTATACGTACGAAATGTGGTCTATAAATGCACATCATGAAAGTCTTGGGTTGGACTACGTAAAATTGAGAGACCCACATGAAATGTCAATGTCTGTTGCCCTATAGTAGTTTGTTATAGTAGAAGACTTTAGTAGCTACTAAATCCTTCAGTCTATAACCACAAATACAAGTAGTATAATTTACCTACTACTACTAAATGCCTAAAACCCTTTCTATGCCCCAAGAAACAGGTCATCTCTGCTATAGAAGAACCAAGGTTTTTTTTGTAGTATAGATTGTAGGTTGCTTTTTTTCTATCGTTTTGCGCTCGACCTTTTCAGAAACTTGTCGCCAAAATGTGACGAGGTTACGGCCTGGAACATTTTTGTCGATGTTACGTCAACTTTTCAATGAAAGTATATGAAACAAATCTTTCGGAAGGAAGTTGTTCTATTTTTGCACGGATTTTCATTAAGTCTTTTCAAGGTTTTTTGCCTTGCTCTTTTGCAATCCAATTGCTGAGATTTCTCTGTTATAATAGTAGGCCTGGCATTATAATTGGAAGCTTGTTGCAATGCATCAATTGATATGGAATACTACCAAACAGCAAATTGCCTCAGTTACTTAGGACTCATTGTTTGAAATACGGTTGGATTGAAGAAAAAGCTGAGCTAAAAGCACGCTCGTATATGTAGTAGGTACATAGTGTAGTATCTATAGACATTATACGTGGGACACAAAAGGATATATTTTTAGATCGACTGCCTTCCTTTGCACACATGCTCCACATGACGTGTCTTTCCAGTAACTTCATCCCTAAATTACATTGTCTCTTTGGAAAGCGTTTCGCACATTTGCCATCTGTGCAAAATGTCATGCGCTGAATTGGGAAACTTTCCATTTACCATTCGCCACCATGACTTGATCATAAGGTTCCTTCAAAACTTTTATTTGCAAACTTGAAACTTTTGTAAACTTATAGCCAATTCAGAGACACGTCAACAGCAACCATGGTCTTGTTTTTTGCAGACGTCTTGCCAGAACCATGCATAATGCATTATGTAGCACATTCTGGTGGCCAAGATGTCTCATCGAATTGACCAAGAAAGTATACGTCATAAAAATAGTCACTGTTGGCCAACCTATAGCACTGCTATAAGCGATCGAATGCCATTCTGACCATTGTCCCCATTCTATACATATACAGTGTCAATGCAATATGTATGCACAGTAGCCCCATTACTATAGATGATTTGCTTAGCATGTACTACAAGAAAAAGAGCAAATGGAGGAAGTTAATTGCGTTCCCCAACCACAAGCACACAATGGAAAAAAATTGCGTCTCTTTTTTCACTTTGGGGCTTATATGAGCCATATTCATGCCACACATAGCACGTTCAATGCTGTTGCTGTGCCTCCCGACTACATTTACTATACAAATTCACAGTTTTTATGTGGACACAGTACACATACTATAGTAATATATACTATGCCAGGGGATGATTGCTCACATGTTGTAAGCCGAGTATATCTCGGCCGCATTCATATTCACAAAAAGCCACAAAGAGGTGGTAGAATTTCTATCCAATGATTGAGAGCATTTTTTCTTAAGGCGTACAGACAGAAAAACTTTAGATCAGAGTTAAGGTTCAATCAAGATGAGAAAATTAAAGAGAATTCGGACGGTAGAGAGAAAGCAGGAAAGTTTTTTTTGCTTTCAGACCATTTATAGGTAAAGCAAGAAAGGTAGAGAAACTTGAAAAGCCTGAGGAAGCAACAACTTCCATACTTACTGCATGCACCAATTTGCACTGCACATGCGACTTGGAACAAAATCTCTTTGTGAAGATATAGAATTTCGGCACGAAAACGGATAACTACTGATGACACGACGACATGCGAGGACAACCTTCGAAGATATATATAATAAAATAGAAATCGAGATGTTTGTGCACTGATGACAGTTTAAACTTTTATGCAGAATTTAAAAGTTTTCCTCATTCATTCCAAAAGGGTGCTTTCAGTCTACGACTCTACTATACTAATACTATAGAATCATAGTTAAAACTCAACGGTGGAAGAATCAATTACTTACAACAAACCAATATTCATTTGTAAAGACGTATATAGATGTAGCAGGGAAAGCTCCGCTCATGGCCATTACATGCAAATCATGGACAAGTAGTTATTATGGTTATAATCTTTGACCTGTTGACCCCCTTGAGCTTTTTTATGGCGGCTTGTAGACATAATGTATGCATGGCACATATCCTTATGCAATGGGAGTATTCTGTTATGTTAAAACTCCTTTGTCCTCAAAAAAAAGTTATGGCAACAGTGGTGCAACTTTCCTGTTAAAGAAACACAAACAAAGTGTTAGTAAAAGTCTACCTTTTTACTGTCTAGTCAAGTTTTTTTTCTGTAGAGCTACAATTGTGTACATAGGGTTGTCCCACAAATAGCCATTTGAAAAAGCAAACATTAAAGATCGAATTTGCTGTTTCATGTTGACCTCAAAACATCATTGTCACTTGGCACAACCACTTGACCATGACACTGCCAAAAGAACCCGATATTGGCAAAAAAAAGTCTTACTACTGAATTTTAGTAAATGCATGAACTGTGATAATATTATAGTAACTTTTATCGGAGTAAATGTAAACCTTTTACTGCTGTGTTGTCCTGTACAGTTTCACATACACATACAACCAACACAACAACAAAGCTTCGCACGATAGGCATTTTTTGATACTTCGGATGGGAAGCATTTCTGAGAAAAGTTTTTAAATGGGAGAACTCTTCCTCTCTTTTTGCATTCAAAAGTTGATATTTCGTGTGGTTTTTTTGTCTTAAGCCCAGGTCCTATGAACATTGTGCATGGTGTTATAGTGGGTACATAGATCTTTTAAATGTGATGATCATGTCTATACATATAACATAGATGTTGTATCCGAAAGTCAACACAAATTGCTCTATAAACGCTATTGATTCAACCATAATAATTCAAACAAACGATGATTGCGCGATGCATGTTGTGGTTGGCCAGGCAACAGTCTGGCTATACCACATTTGATTTTGTAGCCCCCTTTTTTCCTGAAAATACTGCAGAAGCTTTTGATCGATCAACCGCATGTAGACCCCATGAATTCACTTAAGATTTTGGTATTCTCAGCATAAAAGGTTTACAGTCCTTCTCATGATCGCACAAGGGTTACTGCATCTTGAAACTCTACTAAAATGCAATTTTAGGATTCCATTTTTGAGAACCCTGCCTCTCCCTCCCAAAGAAAAGAAGGTTTTCAAGAGCAGGGAAAGAATTCTTGGCGCTGAAAAACGTTGAAGTCGGATCGTGTTGGACATTTGATGGATGAACTGCAAATCAAGCTGTGTTGCCATAGGTACCACTTATAACATATAGATGATGAAATGATTTTTCCATACAAGCTTGATTTTGTTATACAAGCTTTTCCTTCCAAAATAGGCCACCATAAAATGTTGCATTTGAACTTGTATTGTGAAAAAGTTTGACACTGACAAGATCATTTTCAACCTTGAGATTTGCATGAATGCTTTCTGAAACAATTTACGTGACCCAGTCTCTTCACATGATTTTGATGCAGTTTTCGACTCGAGAGAAAGTTTATATTTATAGAAAAAGTATGCTGAGCGAGATTTGCTGTTTCTGCTCTACAATGCACACCGTGTACAGGACAGCTTTGTTTTTATAGCCTGCTATAGTATATGTTTGCTATTTGATTAATGATATATATACCTTACCAAAGCAAATAAAAACGACAAAGAAAGTACTTTATACTAAGTATACTATATTTGCTTGCTTGCTGATAATGTTTTATAAGCGTCAATCTCTACACATTCTGTACTTTCTTGGTTAGAGATGTTCCGTGCAACAAATGCCAAAGATTCTTTGGGGCCCATCTTTTTTAGGTCGTGCATTGCTCCCTCTACAGTACTACTACGTATACGTATCACGCATTCTGAGCATCGCGTTGAGCCAAAAATTGCAATTTTGTGATGGACGAAACACAAAGACTGATAAACAAGTGGTGCACACTTTGTAGTCTTGGTTGTGAGATCCAGCTGTTGCATAAAGCCTCCTACCATCTATCACTTGATTGAACAGCTCTGTAACGAGATATTCAGTAAACCATTACTCTCTCATATCCTGAGTTCGTTGCTGCTGCTTGAGTGCCTGTGTTATATAATATACTACCATACAACACAAGAATATTTACCAAAAGAGTAATGAAGGACACTTTACTGTGGCCTCTCAAAACGTGTTGCTTTCAGGCATCTGGTGGGAACGACAAAAACCTCTTCTTTCCTCCTCTGAAAAGGGCTATTTTTAAAAGGCATGTGTCCCATTTCGCGATTTAAGAGGAGGCTATAGCCCCCCCCCCCATGTTTGATTGTGTACATCACGTGTTTAGTATTTCCTCAGCACAGGATGCGCTATCTACAGACAGTTTTTTTCCACAGATCCCTAAGGAGCATTAACAAAAAAAGATGAAAAACCGATTTGGCCCCTTTTTCCTCTTTAAAAGCCATCAAGGGTTATGAGTGTGATGTAGTAAACTCGAGGGTAAACGCCATTTTAAGTGTATGTAATGTTGCATTATGTACATGGTAATCAATAGGCTTTTTGAGTTCCCACGAGGCTCTTGTCAGAATTTATCAAACCTCTTTACAAGCCATGTAACAGCACCAGCACAAAGAAAACGAGAACTTGCGCAGCAAAGTCTTCCTTTTACTGGGAGCCAGCAACATGTAATTGAGTTGGTGGAAGAAAACAGCATCTTTTGTAACCAGTCAAAGATAGGAGGAAAAAAAGTTGCCAAAGTAGTTCATCTTGCTAAAAAAAACCATCACGATTCCTCAGGCTAAAACTTTTGGGACTTCAACAACAGGCTACTAAACAAAACAAAGCTATTCTTTTGCGACCCCCAAAGGATGGTAGACACTTTTATTTCTCAGATTCGTTATTGTTTTTCCAAAAGAGCGTGTGCTGTGTGCAAAAAGGACTTTTTCATACGTATCCTCTATCTTCCCTTTGTAGGGTACAAAAAAGAATTCTTTGTCTAGGCCCCTTGGGGGTAAACTTTGTCATTCGGCCATGAATGTTGTTTTTGCGTTAAAGTAGACACTTGTTCAACAGTTGACAAGTTAAACAGCATGGAGTAGTAGGATGGTGACGTGGCGAAAAAAGTTTCCTAAGATATACATTTCAAATTTAAAGAAAAACTGCCAATCAATGTCTGAAATGTTCATCGAGGCATTTTGAAAAAGAAAAGATACGTAGAAAAGGACTTATCTCCAAAATATTCAGCTTCTCACAAAAGCTTTGCATGGCAAATTTCCTCGTCAAATAAATATTTATCTCCACATGTAAACCAACTTATGAGGATGTGCAAAAAGAGAGAAAGAGAAAGCTGCGCTTTATATGCATAATCAGTAAAAAGGCTTTTATGCAAGATTGTTATGAATTATGTTTCAAGGTTGTGTTGGCAAATCGTATGGCAACGCAGTTTTTGCAAGCTTATACCAGGGAGTCATACATTGTGAAACAAAGATATTTTTCTACTACTATAATCTGCTTCATGTTGTCAATGGTTCCAAGTGTTGAAGACCGGCGGCACACAGAATCTACAGAACTCGCAAGATCAAGATCAGAAATGTCAACCGTACGCCATTCAGACAGTGTCACTGGAAGAAGTACATCTTCAGGCATCGCCAAATCAAAGAAAAACTCCGGAGGCATCCTAGAAGGAGCGGGCGCCGCCCCTCACGTCAGCGCAGTCGAAAATGCGCGCCAACATAAAGCCCAAGAGTAAGGCCCATATTCAATCCCCAAGGGGCCAGGTTCGGATATCGTGAGGTCTGGACATCAGGATCTCAACACACTGTACGGCAGCAATGATGTAACGACCGGTCCGATTACTGTAAACCTATGCAAACGCTCCCAACAACTCGACGGTGCAATGCGGTTGCGAGAACATCAATTTGCCCATTTTGTAACTTAATGATGGAGCATTGAACAAACACAGATCCGAGTGTTTTACAGTAAAATGCTGACTGATGATTAATTACTACGTGTTACCATAATACGAAGCAGTCTACTTAAGTACATTACTTTAATGATTTTTGACCCTAATAATTACCTTGTTATATATAAAAAAGACAAGTCTTTCAAGTTGCACACAATGTTGCAGCTGGGTATGGCTTAGCTTCACAAAAAACACACACCACCCAATGCATCAAATGACTCATAAAATGGCACATATGATGTTTTATGAATTACTACCTCAAAGGCATAACACGACTCACACTGTCATGCTTATCACAGATGAGCAATTATAGTTTTGTGCAATAGAGGGTCATAAAATTTCTTTGGCTTACTATAAAAGGGGCGATTGCCATAGAGGGGGGGGGCAGAAGGCTTTACGTACTGTGGAGGGTACTATATTTATTTAGTAGAGTGGTTTTCAAGTTTTCTGCTCAAAATGAGTAGGTAAAAAAAAAAAGAATTAGACACCCTTTTGTTGGAAAGTTGAATAAAAAACTGTTGAGGGAACTGATTTGGGGTTCAATGCTGTCAGTGTGTCAGTGTCTTAAGAAACTTTTTTTTTTCCAAATCCTGACCTACTTCCACTTATGATGCCTATGATTGAGAGGAAGGTGTGACTATTGTACAAAACCCTAAGTTGGTAGTGACAAAACACTAATGAATCTACTTTTGATGATAGTGTCTACGTTGTGATTACTACTTCTATATCTTTAGACACAAACGAGAGATGTTTCCAAAATATTAAGGCAACAACTCGCATGAAAGTACATTAATCCTTATATGTGCCAAAAAAATTAGGTCACATGCTCTCCCCAAACTATTGCCCACTCAATATATATACACTATATTTTGTCTTATAGGTTGTCCATATCCTAAATATGTACTACATAATGTAATGTACCCACTTACACTGTACCCTGCAGTACTTGACTCGAGTACAAATATAAAAACGTAAAAAACAGATTTTTCTTTTGTTAAATATCTCCATTCAATGGTTTTCAATCTACTACATGATCTACTACTGATTTTTCTCACGATCTTATGGTAGTAGTGGTTTTGACAGTATTGAAAGCACAGAAAGCAAGAGTCTAAACTCGTCTTTCTATGCTCGCGAATCCAGCAAAGTTTTAATCTCACATGTGAAACAATATTCACGTAGTTTTTGATAAGAAGATATGGAACTTTTTGCTTGAATTTAGCGATAGTTTTATTGGATAGGCGAAGTTGGTTGTCGAAAGCAAAGAAATCACTGCTGTTGTGTAAACTGCATCATTTGCCCTCCAGGAAAGGCATCGTGCAACTGCGTGCACCCCTTGGCGAAAGTCAAGTGGATTCATAAAAAAATTGAAGTTCGTAACATTTTTTCATCAGATTACAAAAAAAGATTAAAAATGGGATAACTTTTTGACGCGACCTTGCTCTTTCTACTGAGCAAGTCCTGTAATGGAAAGCAGACTTTGATATTGATCACCTGATAAGACAATACTCTTAATTTTTTAGTATACTCAATCTTTCAATACGTTTAAAACTGATCAAAATGTAGTAGCAGAGAAAAAAATCCAATATTTGATTAGTAGTAGTGACTCCATTCCATGGCCTTGAGTTAAAGAATTACCTAACTTCAAATGAAAATTCGATGCCATTTCGTAGTATATGTTGTATATTGGAAGTCAATGTGCCAAGTGTTGTAAGAAACAAAGTATTGGATGATCTCTCCACGTGTGGAAAAGCAGTAGAATTGGATGCCTTGTTCGGCCATTGGACTGATTTTATTCTATCACGTTCACCTACTAAAAATATGTCGTCTTGTTCAACTTTACACCCATTCAATCTGAAAAACAAAGACAAAAAAGATGAAAAAACGACTACGTACATTAAACGATGCCATATTCAGTATAAGACAGATACAAGAAACGCACATGCCGTACTCGTTTGTGAATTGGTGAGCATTGCTTGCTGCGAAGTGCGCACAAAAGGACTAAAGATGTCGCTAGCTGTGCACAGTCTTTCCGCCTGGCAATTTCGTTTGACAACAAGCGCCATCATTTACAGCGGCCATTTTGTGTACTACAACTTGTACACTGCTTCTTCACATCATTACATTGATATAGTAGCAATAGTGGCTCTACATCATAAATGTGGTATAGCATAATCAACATTTGCTGCAGTTTTGCGTAATTTTCCCCCCATTGGATTTAGTCTTTGATAATTAATCTTGTTACTAATGCTCTTCGCAATGCAGTGTTCTCCCCACTGCTACTACTATACTACATAATTTTTACATATGTCTAAATTGATGCAATGGAGAGAAAATGACAACAATTCTACCACAGCAACGCATTGGCAATTAACTGCGAAACAATGTCATGAGATAGAGATACAGACCACCAATGATGAATCGATGGTTGCAATGTTCTGAGTCGAGGGGAGATATGACCAATTCTACATCCTTATGGGAACTGGCCATTCTTTGAATAGTTTGTGAGATATTGAAGTTGATGTAAAACCAAAGATGTTAACATCATTTGTTTTCTGTCAACAAAGATCTCTCGCTTTCTCGTTCGACTAATAGGAATCCGCCATTTACAATAGAAATGTAGTAAACACAGCAGCCCAAAAAGACATTACTTAATGTGCCTTTTCCACGAAAAATATTATACAAATGAATTAGCAAATAGCAGCAGCAAGGACATTTTTCCAAACATTTCTTCCCCAAGAAGGGGACATTCTTTAAAATCTCCGAAGCCATTAAATATATTATTTGTGTTCTGCTGTGTGTAGGACTTTAAGGCAGAGGCAAATAATTGCTTTATTTATAATTCTCAAGAAAATTCCCTTTATCCAACATCTAATACACAGTGTCCTGCTTCAATCTATGCACACACTATGTATCTTGTAAAATTACTTTAAGCGTAAAAAAAGCTTTTGACCTTTGTCACAATTCATAGGATTAAATTTCTTTTTCTAAATAATACATACACAAGAGCTATGGGAAACCAAGAAAACACATTCACACATTTTTGGGGACGATTTCGAAAAGCCATTTCACACAGTGTGTTTCAAACACAGGTGGACCACCTGAGCATTCTTCATCATCTCCATACCTATATAAACATTAATCTCATGCCCTGTTCTCGAAAACTTTTCACTTTTTTCTGACCACTACAACAAAGCAAATAAAGATTTAAAAAAAGAAAAGTCTTTTTGCCATTATTCTACTACTAAGAAAGCTGTCAGTCAATACTCAAAGAAAAATGGAAGTTAAAATCATTAAGTTAAAACAACAGTCTAACTTTTTTTGACCCATTGTGTAGCCACGCGTTTTAACGGAAAAAAAGTCGAAGAAAAAACCGCCAAAAAGGAGAAGAAGTCAGAATAGTGTATAATTGCGCAACATTTTTTTTCTCTTGCCTTTTGACCTGAATTGTCCTACTTTCTGTTACAAGCTTTTCCTTCTACACTGACCATCAACTCTGTTGCCAGCCAGATGCTGCTGTGCTCATGTATGCTTTACTATACTGCTTTACACAGGATGTGGCGCAATCCAATGGAAGGCGAAAAAGAAACCAAGATCGTCACTACGTACTATAGTAAACCTACTGAAATAGAACGAAATGCTATTGCCCTCTGATTACTATAGTATGTGTGCGGAAAAATGAGACAAAAATCCAGCAAAATTGTGATCGAAGAGGTTTTAATTAATGTAGTACTTTGAATTGTTTGCATCTTAATTACTGTTCGCTGAATGCATGGCGAAAACCATCCGTTTTCTGCTCCTCTACCATAATAACCATGGCGCAATAGACGAGTTTGAACTTGTTTCATCAGGTTGTTCACCCTTATGCACTACAACTACGTTTTAGAAATAAAAACCAAAGGTTTTGCCTCTGAGAAGTTAAGTCGAAGCATGAGATTTTGCGCGGGAAAAAATAAACACTTCCCTGTTTTCTTTTGAAGGACATTTGAACTTGAACACCACCACGAGGAAAGAGAGAACGAGAGAGAGACAAGGAGCGTGTGTGTGAGTTTTACAAAGGAAAAAATCTTCAAGGACAAAGCAACCGGAGTTACTTGTTCAAAGAAATATGGAGCACACCTGTGTTTTACAGACTTCGAAACGAACTTTCACCACGCCAATCGTTGTTCAAGGCTGTATCCATGTTAGCCAAGCAAAAACCACCTTCTGCTTGTGGACCAGGTGTTACAATATACTACATGCATTGCGAATATACAACAATAAGGGGTTATAGGTGATTCTTGAGCTCTTGACGTCTGTTGATCCCATACTGTTGGAGGTTTTTTTACCGCATGCATGGTGTGTAGCTTCTTTTACGGCAAAACGCAGGAAAGCAGAAGAAGGGGGTGCTCAATTTGCAAATCTGCAGTCAAATAGGTCAAATGCCAAACAGTTTTGTGCAAAAATCTTTTTGTGTAGCAGACTTTTCCGTTTATGGTTAGAAACCTCATCTCTTTCACAATCTGAGAAAACAGCGGGTTCTTTTCTTCTATTTTTTTCGTCGTCTTCGTAATGGTAGTAGTACACATATTTTTTTGCAAAAGTTATAAAACTATTTGGTTTCCCATCAAAGTATATGCTATCATTGCAGACACATCACGCGAATAAAAGACATCTTTTTTCAAACAGCTTCGTTGCAGACCCCACACATTCTTCACCACTGTCTAGTCTTAATTTCTATAATTCCAAGGGGAAAGCTTTACAAAATATAATAGGAGGAAAAAATCAGACAGGAAGTTTCATAAAGAACATCCAGAAAGGGGGTTGAAAAAAAAAGAAACAGATTGAGACCGGGTTTCCAAGGACGGTCAAAAAACGCATAAAAAATTGAGACAACAAAGAAGAAGACAGGTGGTGAACGTTACTTTTTCGCCAATTTTGGTTGGTGACGGCACGTGGCTTTATCTAAATTCGCAATCAGACCAAATTTTTATGAAAAAATAGAAATGTTGGAGTAGCATACATTTTTTTACCTAAGTAGCGTCGGTTTTCCGGGAGTTCAAGGACGTTCAACACATAAAAAGTTTTCGTTGCTTGGAGACAAAAATCATCTGTTACTGGGAACAAAGGAAAAAAGCGCATTTTTACGTTTTTTAGGTCAAACACGTCCTATTTTTGGTTGTTTGTTGCAATCCCCCTGAAAACAAATTCATGAGTAATGAATTGGAAAACTCGAAGTGGCTGACACGCCCTACAATAAACGGCTGCCACTAATTTAAATTTACTTAAATCATCGTTGATATTATGATGTTTGGTCAAATCCTTATTCATACAGAGCTTTTTTGTGTCTTTGGCTGCTAAAACTGGCGACAGTTATGCAATCTGTGGGACCCAATGTCTATCTTTGCAAAAAATGAATCGAGATATAAAAGCCAGAATGTTAAGAATTGGCTCTAATTTCCAAATCTAGACAGCAGTAATATATCTTGGGATGGACATTTATGTGTAAGAGATAATGATCCAGTCGAATGAATGCTTTCACGACAAAGTTGCAATGCAGGTAAATGTGGAGACAATAACTGATGATATCCCTTCAGATTTGCCTTGGTGCCAATTAATCGGGGTTTTCAGCGTGGGAAAAGCAAAGAGATGCATGAAGCACACATTTTTTTTTCGTCTGTTGGATGCAATGTATCTGATGATGACTGATTGAAGTGGTGACAAAAAGTGAAAAGTATTCGGTTGATGTTGGCAAAGTCTACTAAAGTGCATGCTACTACCGTAGCTTTGCCTTTTAAAAGTATCATTGGGCATCTATATGAGATCTGCAGATGAGGAATTGTGACTCTCGTTGCACTTGCACTTTTTTCTGCTCATTTTAGAGGACACTGAACAGGTTATGCACGCGGAACAATCTTTTGCAAATATCTTGCGCATTTTCCTCTTCGTGCACAATAAAAAAGATTGTTTTTTTTCCTGCAAGCTGGAGTTGCACGATTCTTAATGTTTTTTTCTTCTCTCTCCTCAGACATTGTGTGGATTTGAAGGTTTTTGCGAAGGATGCTATGATTCATCATGACCAGTCAGATGTGCAATTTCCAAGAACAAGAAAATGTGGATTGATTTACCGTCGAACATCACATGATTGTTGGGCTTTTATAACGAGCAAACGGCAATCTTACGGTAAAAGCCTATCTTATAGGCATTTTCCTATATTTTTAACTTTTGGCGATGCTTGGGCTGAAAGTGGCGCTGCAAACGGCACTTTTTTGGCAAAAAATATTTATAGTAGCAAAGACAGCTTAACCCGACCTTACAAAAGAGAAATGCAGAGGATATAGTAGTATACTTTATAGTATTTCTTCCAATTGCCGATGCAAAAAAGTACACCTGTTATAGTACGTTAACTGAAACTACCTAATCGGTAATTGAATTGCGTCACATTTGTTTATAACGAGGGGCCTCGTTACCAAAAGGATGCAGTTAAAAAAGAGGGGCTCTATAAAGTCATTAGACCAAGTCAATCAAGTTCAAAACATGCTTCTTCTTTTCTCACTTTTTGCGTCGTAATTCTTCACTTTCGTCGAAGAAGGAAAAAAATCGGTTTCTAAGCGGCAGGCAAAATTGGGTCACAGCGAGCGTGTGTGTAAGCGGAGAGAGAGAGACCGTATCAAAAGATAGAGAGAAAGAGAGTGAGAGATTTTTGAATCACTTTTTAAGACCTTGGGGTTTTTACACTCTTGTAAGGAAGAGTGCTTTGCGCCGCTGCCGCTGCTGTAGCTATGCACATCCAGTGAAAGTTTTTGTTTACCAAAAGGGCAACTCAGGGGCGGTATTCAGGGTTGCCACAGTCGATTGGCAAGTGCTCTTATTATGCCCCTTTTTTATAAGACTTGAATCGTTTCCCCATTAAAAATCGTTAAAATTATACGTTCAACCGACATATATATAGTGCTACAAAAGTTCAACAAGTGGTGAACAGGTGCATGCATATATATTTCTGGAAACCCTGGATTTTGAAAATGAATAGGAATGCACGCAGAAATCTCTGTTGCTTCCACTTTCACTTCATAAAAAAGGAAAAAAATAACATATTTTGGCATAAAAACCAACTTTCTTGACTCTCAGACGGAAATAATTCCACTCACATGGATCACAACATTCCTCACATCAATGTTTATTGCGTACTTCAACACACACATATAACCCTAAATAGACTTTTAATCAAAATATGCCTATTCTGCATTTTCCCCTATAGTACTTGTCTCTAATTCTGAGTAGCTTACGCAGCATCTCAAGCTACATTTAACACTTTGTGAGTAAAGTGGCACGAGAATACTATATCTTTTTGAAGAAAAAAGCTTATTGTACGCTTCGGAATTTCTTCTGGAAATGCGGATGTAATTCTTGACCCCAAAGACATCTACTTCTTTCTCACCTGGAAATATTTGCACACATATGGTGACCAACAAATAAACAACATGACTCAGCGTCATCTTCCTTTCAAAAGATAAAAATAACTGCGTAACCGATATATTATACTTTACGTAGTACCGTAGGTGATAAAGAAAATGGGTCATCATGCCAGGAATAAAAAAAAGACGAGGCAATTATTGAACACAGACAACACACTCAGATGATGACTCTTGGAAAAGTGAAAACGCACAGCTTCGAGACACAAAGGAAAAAATCAAGCTGCTACTTGCACCAGACTGATGATGACCCTAAAGTTGACCGCCAAAATATATCATGTGCTTCCCAACAGTTTCTTCGACCCAATTCTTTCCTCCCTCATTTGCTGCCCTCGGATCGTCCTTGAAAATCTTTTGCAAATCTTATCTAAGATTCATGAATGCTCCTTTTGGCTGCAGTGGTGGTAGTGGACAGGTCGACAACCAAAAGAGATGTAGTATTGAACGCTAAACACATACACTATACTGCCATTAATCAAGGATGATGTTTTGCAACAGACACAGCCTGCTTCTTTGTAAATGGCTTTGTCACTTTTTGCGCAAAGACATCATCTTGACAAACTGAAGAACGTATTATGTGTTTGTCATCTTTGGTGGGAAGCCTTTTTTAGTCGACATTTATTTTGGTCAGGAATTTCTGCAGTGGTGGCGGCCAGGTCTGGAGAAATGTTTATGGCTCTTTTCTTTTTATTTTTGGTCAATTCTACCTGTCATTCTCGCTATTTCTTCTTTTGCACATTTTGCAATAACTCGTGACATAAGAGATAAAGTTGATTTTGCAAAAAAAAGTGGAAAAAGCGTTTTGTTTTCCATTCTTGTCATGAACGTCCATCTTTTGTAATGAGTTGACCACACTTACTATAGTAGTAGTAGTACTATATTTTTACGAGAAGTAGCTGAAGAATTACGATCTCTCCTGATATTTGGAGTTGACTTAAAAAGTAAGTGGATGCTGGGTCTAGACTGTAAAATTGCACGCACACGAATTTGACGTGTGAGTTTGCATTTTTCTGCAACGCGTTCTCATCGTGACGAAGCAGTTGAACACGTTTCCCTAAACTGTCTTTCTCAGAACGACGCAATGGAACACTACTCGATGTCTCCAATCATCTTGAAAAATATTGCTACTCTTTAAAACACAATACCTTACGTAGTGCACAATACGTAACAACTGAGGACGCATTCGTTTCGTTCTCATTGGTCAATAAAGCCGCCAATGCAGTTTTCCAAGCCAAATGTATATATGCATACAATAACCGTTGTAGACACGATTAAAACCAGAAAATTCGGACTGAATGTCTAGACGGTTTCTTTGGAAGAACCACACAAGAATGCAGTCTTTTCAATGTAAAACGAAAATGGTGCATATGTATAATACAGGACTAAAGTAGGAGAATATTCCACCCACCAGAGACTTCTTACGTAGTATAGCTGGCAGGTTTTTCTACCTTTTTGCGCCGGAAAATCAACAAGTTTATTATGGTTGGAGGCAAGAATAAAGAGTAGTAAGTACTACTACGTATAGTAGAAACCAAGCTTGAGGAAAAAGTAGAACAACGACCACAGTTCAACTGCCTGTCACTTGCTACGAGTCTGTCTGGTATTGGCATCTTAAAGATGATATTTTATCGATCAACCAAAGCTTCACATTAAAAAAGGGGGTTGGTCGCAAGAGCGCGATCCCCTCAAGCAAAGAAAGGATTTATAGGCAAGGCCGTTTTCATGGAACAACAAGGTGTCGCGCAGTGAAAACGACAATCCAAAGCGGTCTTTTACAGAAATTCATTAAGGACAAACAGTGGTGGAAGAGCTCACATGACGTTTTATTTTCTGGTGCGTACGTTGTAGTAGTAATCCCTGAGCCCTGCTGCAATTAATTTACAAACACAACATCACAAATTGTCATCGTACGAACGCACTACAGCTGCGCCAGCTTTTTGTTTTTACCGTGTGGCATGTATAAGCTTAATGACCCATGATTTATGACGTGAATAATTAAAACAGACGGTATTTTTCAAAGTCGTTTATTTTTATTGCGAAAGGACGATTCTTGAGAACAGATTTCGAGTTGCTCTGCTTTATATTACGAAGTAGTAGAAGTCGTACATTCAAAGTAGAACACGATGTTTTTCCTCCTAATTCCCATTACGTCGTAGGCGAATGGTTCCTGTTTGTATCAATCAGTCGCGCCAATTGGTATGTGGTACAGTATATTTGGTATGGTTGTATACGTACATTCTTTATAAGGCGGCAGACAAGGTATGTTTTGCAGTCTGAAATTTTTGCGATGTAAAAACTTGGTCATTGCAAATCTAATCAAAACATTAATTCGCATAACTTATCAAGGACGGACCAAAAGCTATACCTTCTTAAACAAGCTAACTAAATATTTTTGTTCAAACGGAGATACGTAGGTAATACATTGAAATAAGTTTTGTCAAATGGCAGTTGCATTGCCAATCTATGATATGCAGATTAAGATGCTTCATTTCACACCTTGATTCGTTCAAACATGGGCCAGACACATTGTTACGGCAGCTTGACTCGTGGTTTCTTAATTGCAAGCAGAACTATAAGCTTCGCCAACCTTCTATTTAAAACAATTTGCCACTATGACCGTCCACAGAGTCACACAGCACACGGTGGTAATACTGTTTAATATCAATTCCACGACACAAAAATTACTTGCATTGTCTTAAAGCAGACTGCGCATAAAATGAAAAAATCATGCAAAGTTTCAATACAAATATGACTTCCATAGAATATATATATGTACCACTACTATAGTACTATAGTATACTACTACTACAACTACAAAGACCAAGACTTACGTAGTAGGAGAAAGAGCAATTATCTAAAATGAGAATACACTTCCCCTGCAACTGTAAGAAAAAAAATGTATTGTTGTGAGTGAACAGAAAAGATCCCTCGGTGTTCAAAACTTTTTTTTTGCATACGGTTTACGATACTACATGTGATATAAAGAAGCTAATTACTCTATTTTACACAACAAATAAACTATACCATCTGCACGGAGTATTTAACAACGCACCCTTGCTGTAAAAAAGAAGCCGTTGTTTGGTTGAGAATTTCCAGAGAAGAGTTTGGTTGATAAGAAACCATTAATAGCTGGTGACTTATGGAAACCTTCGACCCTTTCAATAAAAAAAACGCTGAATTCTTCAAGAAAAATTTTTTGTGGTTGTCTTGTGAAATACAAAAAAAATTGATGTCTTCATTTTTAAACGTTTTTGAAGAAAAGAATTTTTATGAATGAAAGACTTCTCTTTTTTTCAAAAGAAAACCTCCGTTTGGCTTTTTTTCTGAACCCTTTTAATTGAATCTACTACGACATTATCCCGTTTGTACCCGCTTCCTTTGTCCAACTGCTGTGTGCTGCAAAATCGACTTCTTCTTCAACTTGTTTTTGGTTTTTTTGCACCTGAAATCTTGAGTGTCTGTTGATGTCGCAAGTAATTAGTAGGTTTTTGTATAGCAGCACTACTACTATACTACATTTCGCAGATGTTGTTGTGTCTTCATTTCATGGTGAGATGGGTTTTTTTTATGGTCAATACTATACCCAATCACTCAAACAACCCCCTTCAAGTCCCTTACTCAATTTCCCGCAAAATAAACTGTTGGTATTTTTTGAGGGGTAGCTTAGTCTCTATACCAAGAGAGATGGAAGAGAGAAAAAAGTACTTTTGCTGTGGCCACATCCGGTGGGCTTCCAGACTTGACAACATCATCATCATCGGCGTGGTACAGAGTTCATTAAACTTAGATTTTTTGGTGGCCGCCGCCAATTTTAATGTTAGGAAAACCGTAGCACGTGCTATAACAATATTGTTTTGTTGCCACGTGGTGGGCTACAATTTATAGTACAAAAGAAGAACTCCTGATATCCTGTGCTTTATTACTATATACCAACAAGCTTTATGCTTACTCAGTGGTAAAGTAGCAGCTATAACAAACAGAGCATTTTTTTTGAAACGTTTCGTTAAAACTGCCCTAAAGTGTAAGCACAAAACGGCAGTTATCATTTGTGCTACTGTTGTACTACTTCTATAGTAGTAGAAAATTATAGCCAAAGCTCTTAAGAAGTAAACAATTGATTACTACATAGGAAAACTTTTAATATAACTTTTGATGCCCTTTTTATCCCTTAATAAGCGCTTGATGCGTTTCTCGTGTTTTCGTTCAAGTGTTAAATCGTAATAATAAGTATAATTATCAAACAAAATTACATGTTGCTACTCTCCATGATTATAGTATATGAATTAAATAACTTTAGGTTGGGAAAACAACACGACAATGTTTCGTAGAGCATAAATCACAGTATTGTTTGGTGCACAATTCATGGTTACAGTCTTAAGTCACTACTACTATACACTCAAATGAATGATGGCCTTGCATCATTCATCAATACTCCAGGTTGCAATCTTAGTAGTTGCAATTTTATGCTATTGATTTGGGAAATACACATTGAACACGTATGCAAAACTTTGTAGCAACCAGTCTTGAAAAATGTGCAATTGGAAAAATGCAACTTAATACATGTATTGATGGCCACCATTGATCAAATCCAGGAAAATATTTGAAACGATCACCTGGCAGAGATCTGTTTTTGTCTCTAAAAATGTGTATGTAAAAAAAAGAATGCATTGATAACGACATTTTTCTTTATCTGAAACCGAAATATAAGCATCTTTCTCCGCTTCCTCCAAGGACATTTCAGAGCAATGACTTTCATTTTTCGCCTCAAGTTCTTTGACCTCGAACAACGGTGGTACGTGTGCAGTTGTTGTAGTAGTAGAGTATATTTAGCATATGTTCTCTCTCTTTTTTGTCGGTACCAAATGATCCTCAACTTCGATTTATTTTCCAGTGAGCATTATATGTTAATTGTCTCAAAATTCCTGCCCCGAAGATATTCAAATTGAAAGGTACGAACTCAACCCCCCCCCATTTAGTGGAGAAAAACGATCAATTATCGCAAGGGAGGGAAAAGCAGCTTTCAGACTGCCTTGTATATAAGAGGTCATTGCCATAGGACAATGCAACATCATTTTGCACAGCAACTGAAATAATTTCACGCACAAAATGTGTGGCTTTTTGGCTCTGTGTGTGTGCAAAATAACTTTAGTACCACACCTGCCCCTCCCCCTATTCGTGCCCCCTTTGAACCCACCCCAAAAATTGCATGCCAAAAAAAACTATGAAAATGTCTTCATAACTCTCCCTACTGCGCAAAAAAGGGGCAAAGAAGTACATGTGGTGATGTCAATAGGTTACAATTAGCATCCTACCCTTTTTCATCCAGAAAAAAAGGGATCTGAAGCTTTCACAACCCTCCAGCATTTGGTGGTACACCTTGTACGTATAGTATAGTAGTAATAATACCACGATTGTTGCCGAATATTTCATGCTTAATATTAAAAAAAAATGATTGAGTAGATGGGTGTAGGAGCTGTGCATGTGCGTAACAAAATTGGTATAGTACGTACTACGTACACAGGGATATTTAATGACACAATTTTGGCAGTTTTTTTGCTCACAAAATAGAGCGAAAATTCGCGTTGTTAATTCGCACTTCTTTGTTCAACGATGATGAAGCTATAGGCTTTTTTTTGTTGCTGGCTGGGGGAGTTTTTACAAGGGGGTTGTCATTTTAAGGACCATCGATTTGCGTGCGTGCGCACTTTTGCGAAAAATAGGTATTTTTGCAAGGGTTTGGAGACTTTTCTTCGCCGTTTGATTTTAATGGGATATACACCATTGTACTAAAATAGCTATAAAAAACTTGGGTATTTCCATTTTAAGTAGTAGTTTTACTACATCGCCACTGCACACTCATTCATCCATTCATTCAAAATCATCAAAGGATACATTAATTGTGTATCAACAGCCTCTCATTCAATACATTGTGTGTTTATATAGAACATGAAAGTGTATTATTGTGGAGCAATTAATGAATAACTAATTCAGTGTGTAAACATTGGGAATAAAAAGCTTAATTACACTGACATGCTCTTTTCAATTTGCAGCTCCAGGAGGAACAAGTACGAAAACGGTTTTGGCGGGAAAAAAAGAAAACCAATCTGCAACGAATAACTCGAAGGCTATTATCTATGAACGATAAAGCAAAAGACGACAATAAAACAGTGCGAAAAGGGGAGGGGAAAAATCATCCAATGGACGATTAAAGTGTTTGAGAGAGAGAGAGGAAGTTTGTGGAGGGTTTGTATGTCGTAGAAAAGAAAGGTCGATGTACTTTATACGAGAACATGTACCAAGCAACTGTGTCATTGAAGAGGTCCACCGGTATTTCACAACAACAGTCACGGCCACCCTCGGTCAATGGCCGAAAAAAAAGACAATTCTCAAACAACACAGGATATGAACAGACAAGCACAAATAATTTTCGAAGCAAAAAAAATAAAAGAAATAAAAATTCTATTTTTTTCTGGCAATGTGCAACATTGTCCACCTGGCCTCCAAAAAATTAAAATCAAACAAAGACGTTAATTATTGAATACATAATTACTCTCGTTGAGTGTTTATTTGTTTCTTCCAGCAACAAAATTTTGTTGTTTTCTTATAACGAGGGCTTCTTTTTTATCTGAGTCGTACATGCGTATAGTAGTAGCAGCAGCAATTCGTCCAACCATCACTATGACGTTATCTCGAAACATCAACACTGTTGCCATTAATTGTGATATGGAACGGAATGTTCGTACAGCAGCTTGCTTCAAGCTGATCTGCGCCATCTGCTGCCAATTTTTTTTGCAGATTATTCTTTGCAAATGCGAAAAATTAGGATTCTATTCAACTCATTTTTTGCTGTACGCTGCGACCCTTTTCGATGATCTCTGTTGAACGTACAATGAAAAACTTCGTTGGGATTTGCGGAACACCAGGAAGATTTGCTATGAAAATGAAGTTTTTTTATGCCTTCACAAGAATGATTCTTATATAGTGTAGTTTAGCTATAGAAATATCGATTACTCAAACGTACTCAAGGATTTTACTGTTATTCATGCTTTTAATCCCCTTCCATATCTCGTTAACGAAAAATCGTGTTTGAGATTGTCACGTGTTAAAGTGCGATCGCGATTGTTTGTGTGCTTCAAGAAGTACGTAGTAGTATATATTATAGTGCGACACAGCAAAACAACTTCTCTGAGTGCCAATTAAGTAGTTGTAGGCTGTGTTGAAGCTGTAACTGGTGCACCCAAAAGTACCTCATCAATTAAAACCTATCCACGCAAAATATACAATATGCATAGTACATCAGGGTGGTCCCCATTGCATGTAACTGAAAGAGAGAATGACTATGCAAAAAAGTTGCCTCTCAAAACTAACAACGTCACCACCATAAGGTGTGCAAAGCCCCCACAACTCTCAATTTAACAATATAGTATACTACATGTCTTTTAATGGAAAAGTGCATCAAACTGAAAAAAAATATGCCAACTACTAATAGTGTTTTGAGTCCAATCACCAAACCTTGTTTCTACCGAAAGAGAGAGAGAGAGAGGTCAAGAGTTTTTTTCTACAGAATTTCCATCACAAGAAATAACAACTACAACCCCTTCACGCAATGAAAGGAACAAACTAAAAGTGTAGCACATAAATAATTTGGCATTATTTGTTTAGGGTCAATGTACAGAAAGGTATGTCTTCCCTGTATCTACTACTGCAAGAGGAGAGAGATACAATGAAGACAGCAGCATTTATTTCCTCGGCTGTTTTCCCCCTTTGAATTAACACTTGAAAGCAATCTCCAGTTCTTCTTCCCAGGTGCTTTTTCATACTCAAGGGACAATTTAATGTTTTTTATATTGTAGTTTGCAAAGTGGTGAATTCATTATGCGCAAAAATCTCGGGTCTTTTTAGAAAGTTTTCAGAATTTCTGAGGGTTCAAATGTTTGTTTGTGGGTTGTCCAGGTCGGCGGCGTGGGGGACTGACTATCTTTCCATTGATTCACCCCAATTTGGTAGAACCCAATTTCGTTTTTCCACATTTTGTCGAATTTTTTTGTCCATTTTTCGTCGATCCACATTTCGTCGAACGCCCTATTTGGTAGATCCCAATTTCGTAGAACGCCCTATTTCGTAGAACCAATTTCGTAGAACGCCCTATTTCGTAGAACCCAATTTCGTCGACAATTTTTCATTATTACTCCACATTTTAAAGGTATTTGGCAACCTTAAACATAAGCTTCGCCAAAAAAGTGACGCCAAGCTTACAGTGAGACTGATTTGGCATCACACAACTGTAATGATAAAGCTTGATATATGCTGTAATGATATATGATAACCTAACTTAAGCTAACTTAACTTAACCTAACCTAACCTAACTTAATCTAACTTAACCTAACCTAACCTAACTTAACCTAACCTAACCTAACCTAACCTAACCTAACCTAACCTAACCTACCTAACCTAACCTAACCTAACCTAACCTAACCTAACCTACCTAACCTAACCTAACCTAACCTAACCTAACCTAACCTAACCTAACCTAACCTAACCTAACCTAACCTAACCTAACCTAACCTAACCTAAC
>CAXHLB010000393.1:0-74000 GCA_964017235.1 Sabellastarte sp. h YS-2021
TTTTATTGTTTTTGTTGCTTATTATTTTATTGAATGAGTTTTAATTTTGCATACACCTGAAAAAGGCACACTTAAGAACCATAGATTGGGTGTTGTAAGTCAAAAATTACATAAATGTGCACATAACACACTTTAATGAGGTAACTCTGCAATGAATGACACATACACATATTTCCACACAGAGAACTCAGTTATTAATTAGACAGTCATTCCTTCAAGCCACTCTTTCTCAGGTCACCTGACTACGAATTCCACACACATACACACCCACGCACACACACACATGCACCTTTTATCCAAATAAGAAATATTAACTGTTCACACACACAATGGTGGCTCAGGAACATGGCCCATAAATATACAAGTTATACTAAACACAATTTAGATTATGAGTTTTAATGTTTTGAAAAATTTATGAACCTTCCCCTGTGGCACATTGCTTCCTTTTGTGTTATAATTACTTTGATTTAAAAAGTGAAATAATGTCATTCTAATTATAAGCCCGTATATTCAGAAAGTAAAAAGTTATTATATAATAGGAAAACTTTTTGAATGACATACATAAAAGACATATTTTATACTTGAAGCACATACCTAGAATAAATGTTATTCAATTATTGAGTATATACAGCGGGTAATATTTCCACCATAACTAAGCCAAATATTAAAATATTATGCTGCAATTTAGACCAAACACTGAGTGAATTACACCAATAAAGGTGGAACAGCTTTGAGACGTACAGAGGAGTTAAACCCATGTCACATTGCTCTGTAACCTGCAATGGAGGGGTCTGGCTTCAATAAACCCATGTAGGTAGTGCACCATTTTGGCGGCCTGGCCAAGCCAAATATTGGGCTATAATGCTGCAACTTGGCCCAATTATTGAGGGAGTGGCACTAATAAATATAGAACAGCTTTGACACTTACATCTGTGAAGGAAACTCTTGTCGCAGGATTTTACGACTGGTAATGGGGTACACTGGTTCCAGTGAACTAGTATATATAGCGTATCATATTTCCACCATAAGTAAGCCAAATATTAAAATGTTATGCTGCAATTTGGACCAAACACCGAGTGAATTACACCAATAAAGGTGGAACAGCTTTGAGACGTACAGAGGAGTTAAACCCATGTCACATTGCTCTGTAACCTGCAATGGAGGGGTCTGCCTTCAATAAACCCATGTAGGTAGTGCGCCATTTTGGCGGCATGGCCAAGCCAAATACTGGGCTATAATGCTGCAACTTGGCCCAATTATTGAGGGAGTGGCACTAATAAATATAGAACAGCTTTGACACTTACATCTGTGAAGGAAACTCTTGTCGCAGGATTTTACGACTGGTAATGGGGTACACTGGTTGCAGTGTACTAGTACATACAGCGGGTCATATTTCCACCATAACTAAGCCAAATATCAAAATATTAGCCTGCAATTTGGACCAAACACTGAGTGAATTACACCAATAAAGGTGGAACAGCTTTGAGACGTACAGAGGAGTTAAACCCATGTCACATTGCTCTGTAACCTGCAATGCAGGGGTATGGCTTCAATAAACCCATGTAGGTAGTGCGCCATTTTGGCGACATGGCCAAGCAAAATATTGGGCTATAATGCTGCAACTTGGCCCAATTATTGAGGGAGTGGCACTAATAACTATAGAACAGCTTTGAGACTTACATCTGTGAAGGAAACTCTTGTCGCAGGATTTTACGACTGGTAATGGGGTACACTGGTTGCAGTGAACTAGTATATACAGCGGGTCATATTTCCACCATAACTAAGCCAAATATTAAAATATTATGCTGCAATTTGGACCAAACACTGAGTGAATTACACCAATAAAGGTGGAACAGCTTTAAGACATACAGAGGAGTTAAACCCATGTCACATTGCTCTGTAACCTGCAATGGAGTGGTCTGGCTTCAATAAACCCATGTAGGTAGTGCGCCATTTTGGCGACATGGCCAAGCAAAATATTGGGCTATAATGCTGCAACTTGGCCCAATTATTGAGGGAGTGGCACTAATAAATATAGAACAGCTTTGACACTTACATCTGTGAAGGAAACTCTTGTCGCAGGATTTTACGACTGGTAATGGGGTACACTGGTTGCAGTGAACTAGTACATACAGCGGGTCATATTTCCACCATAACTAAGCCAAATATCAAAATATTATGCTGCAATTTGGACCAAACACTGAGTGAATTACACCAATAAAGGTGGAACAGCTTTGAGACGTACAGAGGAGTTAAACCCATGTCACATTGCTCTGGAACCTGCAATGGAGGGGTCTGGCTTCAATAAACCCATGTAGGTAGTGCGCCATTTTGGCGACCTGGCCAAGCAAAATACTGGGCTATAATGCTGCAACTTGGCCCAATTATTGAGGGAGTGGCACTAATAAATATAGAACAGCTTTGACACATCTGTGAAGGAACCTCTTGTCGCAGGATTTTACGACTAGTAATGGGGTACACTGGTTGCAGTGTACTAGTACATACAGCGGGTCATATTTCCACCATAACTAAGCCAAATATCAAAATATTAGCCTGCAATTTGGACCAAACACTGAGTGAATTACACCAATAAAGGTGGAACAGCTTTGAGACGTACAGAGTAGTTAAACCCATGTCACATTGCTCTGGAACCTGCAATGGAGGGGTCTGGCTTCAATAAACCCATGTAGGTAGTGCGCCATTTTGGCGACCTGGCCAAGCAAAATACTGGGCTATAATGCTGCAACTTGGCCCAATTATTGAGGGAGTGGCACTAATAACTATAGAACAGCTTTGAGACTTACATCTGTGAAGGAAACTCTTGTCGCAGGATTTTATGACTGGTAATGGGGTACACTGGTTGCAGTGAACTAGTATATACAGCGGGTCATATTTCCACCATAACTAAGCCAAATATCAAAATATTATGCTGCAATTTGGACCAAACACTGAGTGAATTACACCAATAAAGGTGGAACAGCTTTGAGACGTACAGAGGAGTTAAACCCATGTCACATTGCTCTGGAACCTGCAATGGAGTGGTCTGGCTTCAATAAACCCATGTAGGTAGTGCGCCATTTTGGCGACCTGGCCAAGCAAAATACTGGGCTATAATGCTGCAACTTGGCCCAATTATTGAGGGAGTGGCACTAATAAATATAGAACAGCTTTGACACATCTGTGAAGGAACCTCTTGTCGCAGGATTTTACGACTAGTAATGGGGTACACTGGTTGCAGTGTACTAGTACATACAGCGGGTCATATTTCCACCATAACTAAGCCAAATATCAAAATATTAGCCTGCAATTTGGACCAAACACTGAGTGAATTACACCAATAAAGGTGGAACAGCTTTGAGACGTACAGAGGAGTTAAACCCATGTCACATTGCTCTGGAACCTGCAATGGAGGGGTCTGGCTTCAATAAACCCATGTAGGTAGTGCGCCATTTTGGCGACCTGGCCAAGCAAAATACTGGGCTATAATGCTGCAACTTGGCCCAATTATTGAGGGAGTGGCACTAATAACTATAGAACAGCTTTGAGACTTACATCTGTGAAGGAAACTCTTGTCGCAGGATTTTATGACTGGTAATGGGGTACACTGGTTGCAGTGAACTAGTATATACAGCGGGTCATATTTCCACCATAACTAAGCCAAATATTAAAATATTATGCTGCAATTTGGACCAAACACTGAGTGAATTACACCAATAAAGGTGGAATAGCTTTAAGACGTACAGAGGAGTTAAACCCATGTCACATTGCTCTGTAACCTGCAATGGAGGGGTCTGGCTTCAATAAACCCATGTAGGTAGTGCACCATTTTGGCGGCCTGGCCAAGCCAAATATTGGGCTATAATGCTGCAACTTGGCCCAATTATTGAGGGAGTGGCACTAATAAATATAGAACAGCTTTGACACTTACATCTGTGAAGGAAACTCTTGTCGCAGGATTTTACGACTGGTAATGGGGTACACTGGTTCCAGTGAACTAGTATATATAGCGTATCATATTTCCACCATAAGTAAGCCAAATATTAAAATGTTATTCTGCAATTTGGACCAAACACCGAGTGAATTACACCAATAAAGGTGGAACAGCTTTGAGACGTACAGAGGAGTTAAACCCATGTCACATTGCTCTGGAACCTGCAATGGAGTGGTCTGGCTTCAATAAACCCATGTAGGTAGTGCGCCATTTTGGCGACCTGGCCAAGCAAAATACTGGGCTATAATGCTGCAACTTGGCCCAATTATTGAGGGAGTGGCACTAATAAATATAGAACAGCTTTGACACATCTGTGAAGGAACCTCTTGTCGCAGGATTTTACGACTAGTAATGGGGTACACTGGTTGCAGTGTACTAGTACATACAGCGGGTCATATTTCCACCATAACTAAGCCAAATATCAAAATATTAGCCTGCAATTTGGACCAAACACTGAGTGAATTACACCAATAAAGGTGGAACAGCTTTGAGACGTACAGAGTAGTTAAACCCATGTCACATTGCTCTGGAACCTGCAATGGAGGGGTCTGGCTTCAATAAACCCATGTAGGTAGTGCGCCATTTTGGCGACCTGGCCAAGCAAAATACTGGGCTATAATGCTGCAACTTGGCCCAATTATTGAGGGAGTGGCACTAATAACTATAGAACAGCTTTGAGACTTACATCTGTGAAGGAAACTCTTGTCGCAGGATTTTATGACTGGTAATGGGGTACACTGGTTGCAGTGAACTAGTATATACAGCGGGTCATATTTCCACCATAACTAAGCCAAATATTAAAATATTATGCTGCAATTTGGACCAAACACTGAGTGAATTACACCAATAAAGGTGGAATAGCTTTAAGACGTACAGAGGAGTTAAACCCATGTCACATTGCTCTGTAACCTGCAATGGAGGGGTCTGGCTTCAATAAACCCATGTAGGTAGTGCACCATTTTGGCGGCCTGGCCAAGCCAAATATTGGGCTATAATGCTGCAACTTGGCCCAATTATTGAGGGAGTGGCACTAATAAATATAGAACAGCTTTGACACTTACATCTGTGAAGGAAACTCTTGTCGCAGGATTTTACGACTGGTAATGGGGTACACTGGTTCCAGTGAACTAGTATATATAGCGTATCATATTTCCACCATAAGTAAGCCAAATATTAAAATGTTATGCTGCAATTTGGACCAAACACCGAGTGAATTACACCAATAAAGGTGGAACAGCTTTGAGACGTACAGAGGAGTTAAACCCATGTCACATTGCTCTGTAACCTGCAATGGAGGGGTCTGCCTTCAATAAACCCATGTAGGTAGTGCGCCATTTTGGCGGCATGGCCAAGCCAAATACTGGGCTATAATGCTGCAACTTGGCCCAATTATTGAGGGAGTGGCACTAATAAATATAGAACAGCTTTGACACTTACATCTGTGAAGGAAACTCTTGTCGCAGGATTTTACGACTGGTAATGGGGTACACTGGTTGCAGTGTACTAGTACATACAGCGGGTCATATTTCCACCATAACTAAGCCAAATATCAAAATATTAGCCTGCAATTTGGACCAAACACTGAGTGAATTACACCAATAAAGGTGGAACAGCTTTGAGACGTACAGAGGAGTTAAACCCATGTCACATTGCTCTGTAACCTGCAATGCAGGGGTATGGCTTCAATAAACCCATGTAGGTAGTGCGCCATTTTGGCGACATGGCCAAGCAAAATATTGGGCTATAATGCTGCAACTTGGCCCAATTATTGAGGGAGTGGCACTAATAACTATAGAACAGCTTTGAGACTTACATCTGTGAAGGAAACTCTTGTCGCAGGATTTTACGACTGGTAATGGGGTACACTGGTTGCAGTGAACTAGTATATACAGCGGGTCATATTTCCACCATAACTAAGCCAAATATTAAAATATTATGCTGCAATTTGGACCAAACACTGAGTGAATTACACCAATAAAGGTGGAACAGCTTTAAGACATACAGAGGAGTTAAACCCATGTCACATTGCTCTGTAACCTGCAATGGAGTGGTCTGGCTTCAATAAACCCATGTAGGTAGTGCGCCATTTTGGCGACATGGCCAAGCAAAATATTGGGCTATAATGCTGCAACTTGGCCCAATTATTGAGGGAGTGGCACTAATAAATATAGAACAGCTTTGACACTTACATCTGTGAAGGAAACTCTTGTCGCAGGATTTTACGACTGGTAATGGGGTACACTGGTTGCAGTGAACTAGTACATACAGCGGGTCATATTTCCACCATAACTAAGCCAAATATCAAAATATTATGCTGCAATTTGGACCAAACACTGAGTGAATTACACCAATAAAGGTGGAACAGCTTTGAGACGTACAGAGGAGTTAAACCCATGTCACATTGCTCTGGAACCTGCAATGGAGTGGTCTGGCTTCAATAAACCCATGTAGGTAGTGCGCCATTTTGGCGACCTGGCCAAGCAAAATACTGGGCTATAATGCTGCAACTTGGCCCAATTATTGAGGGAGTGGCACTAATAAATATAGAACAGCTTTGACACATCTGTGAAGGAACCTCTTGTCGCAGGATTTTACGACTAGTAATGGGGTACACTGGTTGCAGTGTACTAGTACATACAGCGGGTCATATTTCCACCATAACTAAGCCAAATATCAAAATATTAGCCTGCAATTTGGACCAAACACTGAGTGAATTACACCAATAAAGGTGGAACAGCTTTGAGACGTACAGAGGAGTTAAACCCATGTCACATTGCTCTGGAACCTGCAATGGAGGGGTCTGGCTTCAATAAACCCATGTAGGTAGTGCGCCATTTTGGCGACCTGGCCAAGCAAAATACTGGGCTATAATGCTGCAACTTGGCCCAATTATTGAGGGAGTGGCACTAATAACTATAGAACAGCTTTGAGACTTACATCTGTGAAGGAAACTCTTGTCGCAGGATTTTATGACTGGTAATGGGGTACACTGGTTGCAGTGAACTAGTATATACAGCGGGTCATATTTCCACCATAACTAAGCCAAATATTAAAATATTATGCTGCAATTTGGACCAAACACTGAGTGAATTACACCAATAAAGGTGGAATAGCTTTAAGACGTACAGAGGAGTTAAACCCATGTCACATTGCTCTGTAACCTGCAATGGAGGGGTCTGGCTTCAATAAACCCATGTAGGTAGTGCACCATTTTGGCGGCCTGGCCAAGCCAAATATTGGGCTATAATGCTGCAACTTGGCCCAATTATTGAGGGAGTGGCACTAATAAATATAGAACAGCTTTGACACTTACATCTGTGAAGGAAACTCTTGTCGCAGGATTTTACGACTGGTAATGGGGTACACTGGTTCCAGTGAACTAGTATATATAGCGTATCATATTTCCACCATAAGTAAGCCAAATATTAAAATGTTATGCTGCAATTTGGACCAAACACCGAGTGAATTACACCAATAAAGGTGGAACAGCTTTGAGACGTACAGAGGAGTTAAACCCATGTCACATTGCTCTGTAACCTGCAATGGAGGGGTCTGCCTTCAATAAACCCATGTAGGTAGTGCGCCATTTTGGCGGCATGGCCAAGCCAAATACTGGGCTATAATGCTGCAACTTGGCCCAATTATTGAGGGAGTGGCACTAATAAATATAGAACAGCTTTGACACTTACATCTGTGAAGGAAACTCTTGTCGCAGGATTTTACGACTGGTAATGGGGTACACTGGTTGCAGTGTACTAGTACATACAGCGGGTCATATTTCCACCATAACTAAGCCAAATATCAAAATATTAGCCTGCAATTTGGACCAAACACTGAGTGAATTACACCAATAAAGGTGGAACAGCTTTGAGACGTACAGAGGAGTTAAACCCATGTCACATTGCTCTGTAACCTGCAATGCAGGGGTATGGCTTCAATAAACCCATGTAGGTAGTGCGCCATTTTGGCGACATGGCCAAGCAAAATATTGGGCTATAATGCTGCAACTTGGCCCAATTATTGAGGGAGTGGCACTAATAACTATAGAACAGCTTTGAGACTTACATCTGTGAAGGAAACTCTTGTCGCAGGATTTTACGACTGGTAATGGGGTACACTGGTTGCAGTGAACTAGTATATACAGCGGGTCATATTTCCACCATAACTAAGCCAAATATTAAAATATTATGCTGCAATTTGGACCAAACACTGAGTGAATTACACCAATAAAGGTGGAACAGCTTTAAGACATACAGAGGAGTTAAACCCATGTCACATTGCTCTGTAACCTGCAATGGAGTGGTCTGGCTTCAATAAACCCATGTAGGTAGTGCGCCATTTTGGCGACATGGCCAAGCAAAATATTGGGCTATAATGCTGCAACTTGGCCCAATTATTGAGGGAGTGGCACTAATAAATATAGAACAGCTTTGACACTTACATCTGTGAAGGAAACTCTTGTCGCAGGATTTTACGACTGGTAATGGGGTACACTGGTTGCAGTGAACTAGTACATACAGCGGGTCATATTTCCACCATAACTAAGCCAAATATCAAAATATTATGCTGCAATTTGGACCAAACACTGAGTGAATTACACCAATAAAGGTGGAACAGCTTTGAGACGTACAGAGGAGTTAAACCCATGTCACATTGCTCTGTAACCTGCAATGGAGGGGTCTGGCTTCAATAAACCCATGTAGGTAGTGCACCATTTTGGCGGCCTGGCCAAGCCAAATATTGGGCTATAATGCTGCAACTTGGCCCAATTATTGAGGGAGTGGCACTAATAAATATAGAACAGCTTTGACACTTACATCTGTGAAGGAAACTCTTGTCGCAGGATTTTACGACTGGTAATGGGGTACACTGGTTCCAGTGAACTAGTATATATAGCGTATCATATTTCCACCATAAGTAAGCCAAATATTAAAATGTTATTCTGCAATTTGGACCAAACACCGAGTGAATTACACCAATAAAGGTGGAACAGCTTTGAGACGTACAGAGGAGTTAAACCCATGTCACATTGCTCTGGAACCTGCAATGGAGTGGTCTGGCTTCAATAAACCCATGTAGGTAGTGCGCCATTTTGGCGACCTGGCCAAGCAAAATACTGGGCTATAATGCTGAAACTTGGCCCAATTATTGAGGGAGTGGCACTAATAAATATAGAACAGCTTTGACACATCTGTGAAGGAACCTCTTGTCGCAGGATTTTACGACTAGTAATGGGGTACACTGGTTGCAGTGTACTAGTACATACAGCGGGTCATATTTCCACCATAACTAAGCCAAATATCAAAATATTAGCCTGCAATTTGGACCAAACACTGAGTGAATTACACCAATAAAGGTGGAACAGCTTTGAGACGTACAGAGGAGTTAAACCCATGTCACATTGCTCTGGAACCTGCAATGGAGGGGTCTGGCTTCAATAAACCCATGTAGGTAGTGCGCCATTTTGGCGACCTGGCCAAGCAAAATACTGGGCTATAATGCTGCAACTTGGCCCAATTATTGAGGGAGTGGCACTAATAAATATAGAACAGCTTTGACACATCTGTGAAGGAAACTCTTGTCGCAGGATTTTACGACTGGTAATGGGGTACACTGGTTCCAGTGAACTAGTATATACAGCGTATCATATTTCCAAGATAACTAAGCCAAATATCAAAATATTATGCTGCAATTTGGACCAAACACTGAGTGAATTACACCAATAAAGGTGGAACAGCTTTGAGACGTACAGAGGAGTTAAACCCATGTCACATTGCTCTGTAACCTGCAATGGAGGGGTCTGGCTTCAATAAACCCATGTAGGTAGTGCGCCATTTTGGCGGCATGGCCAAGCCAAATACTGGGCTATAATGCTGCAACTTGGCCCAATTATTGAGGGAGTGGCACTAATAAATATAGAACAGCTTTGACACTTACATCTGTGAAGGAAACTCTTGTCGCAGGATTTTACGACTGGTAATGGGGTACACTGGTTGCAGTGTACTAGTACATACAGCGGGTCATATTTCCACCATAACTAAGCCAAATATCAAAATATTAGCCTGCAATTTGGACCAAACACTGAGTGAATTACACCAATAAAGGTGGAACAGCTTTGAGACGTACAGAGGAGTTAAACCCATGTCACATTGCTCTGGAACCTGCAATGGAGTGGTCTGGCTTCAATAAACCCATGTAGGTAGTGCGCCATTTTGGCGACCTGGCCAAGCAAAATACTGGGCTATAATGCTGCAACTTGGCCCAATTATTGAGGGAGTGGCACTAATAAATATAGAACAGCTTTGACACATCTGTGAAGGAACCTCTTGTCGCAGGATTTTACGACTAGTAATGGGGTACACTGGTTCCAGTGAACTAGTATATACAGCGTATCATATTTCCAAGATAACTAAGCCAAATATCAAAATATTATGCTGCAATTTGGACCAAACACTGAGTGAATTACACCAATAAAGGTGGAACAGCTTTGAGACGTACAGAGGAGTTAAACCCATGTCACATTGCTCTGTAACCTGCAATGGAGGGGTCTGGCTTCAATAAACCCATGTAGGTAGTGCACCATTTTGGCGGCCTGGCCAAGCCAAATATTGGGCTATAATGCTGCAACTTGGCCCAATTATTGAGGGAGTGGCACTAATAAATATAGAACAGCTTTGACACTTACATCTGTGAAGGAAACTCTTGTCGCAGGATTTTACGACTGGTAATGGGGTACACTGGTTCCAGTGAACTAGTATATATAGCGTATCATATTTCCACCATAAGTAAGCCAAATATTAAAATGTTATGCTGCAATTTGGACCAAACACCGAGTGAATTACACCAATAAAGGTGGAACAGCTTTGAGACGTACAGAGGAGTTAAACCCATGTCACATTGCTCTGTAACCTGCAATGGAGGGGTCTGCCTTCAATAAACCCATGTAGGTAGTGCGCCATTTTGGCGGCATGGCCAAGCCAAATACTGGGCTATAATGCTGCAACTTGGCCCAATTATTGAGGGAGTGGCACTAATAAATATAGAACAGCTTTGACACTTACATCTGTGAAGGAAACTCTTGTCGCAGGATTTTACGACTGGTAATGGGGTACACTGGTTCCAGTGAACTAGTATATATAGCGTATCATATTTCCACCATAAGTAAGCCAAATATTAAAATGTTATTCTGCAATTTGGACCAAACACCGAGTGAATTACACCAATAAAGGTGGAACAGCTTTGAGACGTACAGAGGAGTTAAACCCATGTCACATTGCTCTGGAACCTGCAATGGAGTGGTCTGGCTTCAATAAACCCATGTAGGTAGTGCGCCATTTTGGCGACCTGGCCAAGCAAAATACTGGGCTATAATGCTGAAACTTGGCCCAATTATTGAGGGAGTGGCACTAATAAATATAGAACAGCTTTGACACATCTGTGAAGGAACCTCTTGTCGCAGGATTTTACGACTAGTAATGGGGTACACTGGTTGCAGTGTACTAGTACATACAGCGGGTCATATTTCCACCATAACTAAGCCAAATATCAAAATATTAGCCTGCAATTTGGACCAAACACTGAGTGAATTACACCAATAAAGGTGGAACAGCTTTGAGACGTACAGAGGAGTTAAACCCATGTCACATTGCTCTGGAACCTGCAATGGAGGGGTCTGGCTTCAATAAACCCATGTAGGTAGTGCGCCATTTTGGCGACCTGGCCAAGCAAAATACTGGGCTATAATGCTGCAACTTGGCCCAATTATTGAGGGAGTGGCACTAATAAATATAGAACAGCTTTGACACATCTGTGAAGGAAACTCTTGTCGCAGGATTTTACGACTGGTAATGGGGTACACTGGTTCCAGTGAACTAGTATATACAGCGTATCATATTTCCAAGATAACTAAGCCAAATATCAAAATATTATGCTGCAATTTGGACCAAACACTGAGTGAATTACACCAATAAAGGTGGAACAGCTTTGAGACGTACAGAGGAGTTAAACCCATGTCACATTGCTCTGTAACCTGCAATGGAGGGGTCTGGCTTCAATAAACCCATGTAGGTAGTGCGCCATTTTGGCGGCATGGCCAAGCCAAATACTGGGCTATAATGCTGCAACTTGGCCCAATTATTGAGGGAGTGGCACTAATAAATATAGAACAGCTTTGACACTTACATCTGTGAAGGAAACTCTTGTCGCAGGATTTTACGACTGGTAATGGGGTACACTGGTTGCAGTGTACTAGTACATACAGCGGGTCATATTTCCACCATAACTAAGCCAAATATCAAAATATTAGCCTGCAATTTGGACCAAACACTGAGTGAATTACACCAATAAAGGTGGAACAGCTTTGAGACGTACAGAGGAGTTAAACCCATGTCACATTGCTCTGGAACCTGCAATGGAGTGGTCTGGCTTCAATAAACCCATGTAGGTAGTGCGCCATTTTGGCGACCTGGCCAAGCAAAATACTGGGCTATAATGCTGCAACTTGGCCCAATTATTGAGGGAGTGGCACTAATAAATATAGAACAGCTTTGACACATCTGTGAAGGAACCTCTTGTCGCAGGATTTTACGACTAGTAATGGGGTACACTGGTTCCAGTGAACTAGTATATACAGCGTATCATATTTCCAAGATAACTAAGCCAAATATCAAAATATTATGCTGCAATTTGGACCAAACACTGAGTGAATTACACCAATAAAGGTGGAACAGCTTTGAGACGTACAGAGGAGTTAAACCCATGTCACATTGCTCTGTAACCTGCAATGGAGGGGTCTGGCTTCAATAAACCCATGTAGGTAGTGCACCATTTTGGCGGCCTGGCCAAGCCAAATATTGGGCTATAATGCTGCAACTTGGCCCAATTATTGAGGGAGTGGCACTAATAAATATAGAACAGCTTTGACACTTACATCTGTGAAGGAAACTCTTGTCGCAGGATTTTACGACTGGTAATGGGGTACACTGGTTCCAGTGAACTAGTATATATAGCGTATCATATTTCCACCATAAGTAAGCCAAATATTAAAATGTTATGCTGCAATTTGGACCAAACACCGAGTGAATTACACCAATAAAGGTGGAACAGCTTTGAGACGTACAGAGGAGTTAAACCCATGTCACATTGCTCTGTAACCTGCAATGGAGGGGTCTGCCTTCAATAAACCCATGTAGGTAGTGCGCCATTTTGGCGGCATGGCCAAGCCAAATACTGGGCTATAATGCTGCAACTTGGCCCAATTATTGAGGGAGTGGCACTAATAAATATAGAACAGCTTTGACACTTACATCTGTGAAGGAAACTCTTGTCGCAGGATTTTACGACTGGTAATGGGGTACACTGGTTGCAGTGTACTAGTACATACAGCGGGTCATATTTCCACCATAACTAAGCCAAATATCAAAATATTAGCCTGCAATTTGGACCAAACACTGAGTGAATTACACCAATAAAGGTGGAACAGCTTTGAGACGTACAGAGGAGTTAAACCCATGTCACATTGCTCTGTAACCTGCAATGCAGGGGTATGGCTTCAATAAACCCATGTAGGTAGTGCGCCATTTTGGCGACATGGCCAAGCAAAATATTGGGCTATAATGCTGCAACTTGGCCCAATTATTGAGGGAGTGGCACTAATAACTATAGAACAGCTTTGAGACTTACATCTGTGAAGGAAACTCTTGTCGCAGGATTTTACGACTGGTAATGGGGTACACTGGTTGCAGTGAACTAGTATATACAGCGGGTCATATTTCCACCATAACTAAGCCAAATATTAAAATATTATGCTGCAATTTGGACCAAACACTGAGTGAATTACACCAATAAAGGTGGAACAGCTTTAAGACATACAGAGGAGTTAAACCCATGTCACATTGCTCTGTAACCTGCAATGGAGTGGTCTGGCTTCAATAAACCCATGTAGGTAGTGCGCCATTTTGGCGACATGGCCAAGCAAAATATTGGGCTATAATGCTGCAACTTGGCCCAATTATTGAGGGAGTGGCACTAATAAATATAGAACAGCTTTGACACTTACATCTGTGAAGGAAACTCTTGTCGCAGGATTTTACGACTGGTAATGGGGTACACTGGTTGCAGTGAACTAGTACATACAGCGGGTCATATTTCCACCATAACTAAGCCAAATATCAAAATATTATGCTGCAATTTGGACCAAACACTGAGTGAATTACACCAATAAAGGTGGAACAGCTTTGAGACGTACAGAGGAGTTAAACCCATGTCACATTGCTCTGTAACCTGCAATGGAGGGGTCTGGCTTCAATAAACCCATGTAGGTAGTGCACCATTTTGGCGGCCTGGCCAAGCCAAATATTGGGCTATAATGCTGCAACTTGGCCCAATTATTGAGGGAGTGGCACTAATAAATATAGAACAGCTTTGACACTTACATCTGTGAAGGAAACTCTTGTCGCAGGATTTTACGACTGGTAATGGGGTACACTGGTTCCAGTGAACTAGTATATATAGCGTATCATATTTCCACCATAAGTAAGCCAAATATTAAAATGTTATTCTGCAATTTGGACCAAACACCGAGTGAATTACACCAATAAAGGTGGAACAGCTTTGAGACGTACAGAGGAGTTAAACCCATGTCACATTGCTCTGGAACCTGCAATGGAGTGGTCTGGCTTCAATAAACCCATGTAGGTAGTGCGCCATTTTGGCGACCTGGCCAAGCAAAATACTGGGCTATAATGCTGAAACTTGGCCCAATTATTGAGGGAGTGGCACTAATAAATATAGAACAGCTTTGACACATCTGTGAAGGAACCTCTTGTCGCAGGATTTTACGACTAGTAATGGGGTACACTGGTTGCAGTGTACTAGTACATACAGCGGGTCATATTTCCACCATAACTAAGCCAAATATCAAAATATTAGCCTGCAATTTGGACCAAACACTGAGTGAATTACACCAATAAAGGTGGAACAGCTTTGAGACGTACAGAGGAGTTAAACCCATGTCACATTGCTCTGGAACCTGCAATGGAGGGGTCTGGCTTCAATAAACCCATGTAGGTAGTGCGCCATTTTGGCGACCTGGCCAAGCAAAATACTGGGCTATAATGCTGCAACTTGGCCCAATTATTGAGGGAGTGGCACTAATAAATATAGAACAGCTTTGACACATCTGTGAAGGAAACTCTTGTCGCAGGATTTTACGACTGGTAATGGGGTACACTGGTTCCAGTGAACTAGTATATACAGCGTATCATATTTCCAAGATAACTAAGCCAAATATCAAAATATTATGCTGCAATTTGGACCAAACACTGAGTGAATTACACCAATAAAGGTGGAACAGCTTTGAGACGTACAGAGGAGTTAAACCCATGTCACATTGCTCTGTAACCTGCAATGGAGGGGTCTGGCTTCAATAAACCCATGTAGGTAGTGCGCCATTTTGGCGGCATGGCCAAGCCAAATACTGGGCTATAATGCTGCAACTTGGCCCAATTATTGAGGGAGTGGCACTAATAAATATAGAACAGCTTTGACACTTACATCTGTGAAGGAAACTCTTGTCGCAGGATTTTACGACTGGTAATGGGGTACACTGGTTGCAGTGTACTAGTACATACAGCGGGTCATATTTCCACCATAACTAAGCCAAATATCAAAATATTAGCCTGCAATTTGGACCAAACACTGAGTGAATTACACCAATAAAGGTGGAACAGCTTTGAGACGTACAGAGGAGTTAAACCCATGTCACATTGCTCTGGAACCTGCAATGGAGTGGTCTGGCTTCAATAAACCCATGTAGGTAGTGCGCCATTTTGGCGACCTGGCCAAGCAAAATACTGGGCTATAATGCTGCAACTTGGCCCAATTATTGAGGGAGTGGCACTAATAAATATAGAACAGCTTTGACACATCTGTGAAGGAACCTCTTGTCGCAGGATTTTACGACTAGTAATGGGGTACACTGGTTTCAGTGAACTAGTATATACAGCGTATCATATTTCCAAGATAACTAAGCCAAATATCAAAATATTATGCTGCAATTTGGACCAAACACTGAGTGAATTACACCAATAAAGGTGGAACAGCTTTGAGACGTACAGAGGAGTTAAACCCATGTCACATTGCTCTGTAACCTGCAATGGAGGGGTCTGGCTTCAATAAACCCATGTAGGTAGTGCACCATTTTGGCGGCCTGGCCAAGCCAAATATTGGGCTATAATGCTGCAACTTGGCCCAATTATTGAGGGAGTGGCACTAATAAATATAGAACAGCTTTGACACTTACATCTGTGAAGGAAACTCTTGTCGCAGGATTTTACGACTGGTAATGGGGTACACTGGTTCCAGTGAACTAGTATATATAGCGTATCATATTTCCACCATAAGTAAGCCAAATATTAAAATGTTATGCTGCAATTTGGACCAAACACCGAGTGAATTACACCAATAAAGGTGGAACAGCTTTGAGACGTACAGAGGAGTTAAACCCATGTCACATTGCTCTGTAACCTGCAATGGAGGGGTCTGCCTTCAATAAACCCATGTAGGTAGTGCGCCATTTTGGCGGCATGGCCAAGCCAAATACTGGGCTATAATGCTGCAACTTGGCCCAATTATTGAGGGAGTGGCACTAATAAATATAGAACAGCTTTGACACTTACATCTGTGAAGGAAACTCTTGTCGCAGGATTTTACGACTGGTAATGGGGTACACTGGTTGCAGTGTACTAGTACATACAGCGGGTCATATTTCCACCATAACTAAGCCAAATATCAAAATATTAGCCTGCAATTTGGACCAAACACTGAGTGAATTACACCAATAAAGGTGGAACAGCTTTGAGACGTACAGAGGAGTTAAACCCATGTCACATTGCTCTGTAACCTGCAATGCAGGGGTATGGCTTCAATAAACCCATGTAGGTAGTGCGCCATTTTGGCGACATGGCCAAGCAAAATATTGGGCTATAATGCTGCAACTTGGCCCAATTATTGAGGGAGTGGCACTAATAACTATAGAACAGCTTTGAGACTTACATCTGTGAAGGAAACTCTTGTCGCAGGATTTTACGACTGGTAATGGGGTACACTGGTTGCAGTGAACTAGTATATACAGCGGGTCATATTTCCACCATAACTAAGCCAAATATTAAAATATTATGCTGCAATTTGGACCAAACACTGAGTGAATTACACCAATAAAGGTGGAACAGCTTTAAGACATACAGAGGAGTTAAACCCATGTCACATTGCTCTGTAACCTGCAATGGAGTGGTCTGGCTTCAATAAACCCATGTAGGTAGTGCGCCATTTTGGCGACATGGCCAAGCAAAATATTGGGCTATAATGCTGCAACTTGGCCCAATTATTGAGGGAGTGGCACTAATAAATATAGAACAGCTTTGACACTTACATCTGTGAAGGAAACTCTTGTCGCAGGATTTTACGACTGGTAATGGGGTACACTGGTTGCAGTGAACTAGTACATACAGCGGGTCATATTTCCACCATAACTAAGCCAAATATCAAAATATTATGCTGCAATTTGGACCAAACACTGAGTGAATTACACCAATAAAGGTGGAACAGCTTTGAGACGTACAGAGGAGTTAAACCCATGTCACATTGCTCTGTAACCTGCAATGGAGGGGTCTGGCTTCAATAAACCCATGTAGGTAGTGCACCATTTTGGCGGCCTGGCCAAGCCAAATATTGGGCTATAATGCTGCAACTTGGCCCAATTATTGAGGGAGTGGCACTAATAAATATAGAACAGCTTTGACACTTACATCTGTGAAGAAAACTCTTGTCGCAGGATTTTACGACTGGTAATGGGGTACACTGGTTCCAGTGAACTAGTATATATAGCGTATCATATTTCCACCATAAGTAAGCCAAATATTAAAATGTTATTCTGCAATTTGGACCAAACACCGAGTGAATTACACCAATAAAGGTGGAACAGCTTTGAGACGTACAGAGGAGTTAAACCCATGTCACATTGCTCTGGAACCTGCAATGGAGTGGTCTGGCTTCAATAAACCCATGTAGGTAGTGCGCCATTTTGGCGACCTGGCCAAGCAAAATACTGGGCTATAATGCTGCAACTTGGCCCAATTATTGAGGGAGTGGCACTAATAAATATAGAACAGCTTTGACACATCTGTGAAGGAACCTCTTGTCGCAGGATTTTACGACTAGTAATGGGGTACACTGGTTGCAGTGTACTAGTACATACAGCGGGTCATATTTCCACCATAACTAAGCCAAATATCAAAATATTAGCCTGCAATTTGGACCAAACACTGAGTGAATTACACCAATAAAGGTGGAACAGCTTTGAGACGTACAGAGGAGTTAAACCCATGTCACATTGCTCTGGAACCTGCAATGGAGGGGTCTGGCTTCAATAAACCCATGTAGGTAGTGCGCCATTTTGGCGACCTGGCCAAGCAAAATACTGGGCTATAATGCTGCAACTTGGCCCAATTATTGAGGGAGTGGCACTAATAAATATAGAACAGCTTTGACACATCTGTGAAGGAAACTCTTGTCGCAGGATTTTACGACTGGTAATGGGGTACACTGGTTCCAGTGAACTAGTATATACAGCGTATCATATTTCCAAGATAACTAAGCCAAATATCAAAATATTATGCTGCAATTTGGACCAAACACTGAGTGAATTACACCAATAAAGGTGGAACAGCTTTGAGACGTACAGAGGAGTTAAACCCATGTCACATTGCTCTGTAACCTGCAATGGAGGGGTCTGGCTTCAATAAACCCATGTAGGTAGTGCGCCATTTTGGCGGCATGGCCAAGCCAAATACTGGGCTATAATGCTGCAACTTGGCCCAATTATTGAGGGAGTGGCACTAATAAATATAGAACAGCTTTGACACTTACATCTGTGAAGGAAACTCTTGTCGCAGGATTTTACGACTGGTAATGGGGTACACTGGTTGCAGTGTACTAGTACATACAGCGGGTCATATTTCCACCATAACTAAGCCAAATATCAAAATATTAGCCTGCAATTTGGACCAAACACTGAGTGAATTACACCAATAAAGGTGGAACAGCTTTGAGACGTACAGAGGAGTTAAACCCATGTCACATTGCTCTGGAACCTGCAATGGAGTGGTCTGGCTTCAATAAACCCATGTAGGTAGTGCGCCATTTTGGCGACCTGGCCAAGCAAAATACTGGGCTATAATGCTGCAACTTGGCCCAATTATTGAGGGAGTGGCACTAATAAATATAGAACAGCTTTGACACATCTGTGAAGGAACCTCTTGTCGCAGGATTTTACGACTAGTAATGGGGTACACTGGTTCCAGTGAACTAGTATATACAGCGTATCATATTTCCAAGATAACTAAGCCAAATATCAAAATATTATGCTGCAATTTGGACCAAACACTGAGTGAATTACACCAATAAAGGTGGAACAGCTTTGAGACGTACAGAGGAGTTAAACCCATGTCACATTGCTCTGTAACCTGCAATGGAGGGGTCTGGCTTCAATAAACCCATGTAGGTAGTGCACCATTTTGGCGGCCTGGCCAAGCCAAATATTGGGCTATAATGCTGCAACTTGGCCCAATTATTGAGGGAGTGGCACTAATAAATATAGAACAGCTTTGACACTTACATCTGTGAAGGAAACTCTTGTCGCAGGATTTTACGACTGGTAATGGGGTACACTGGTTCCAGTGAACTAGTATATATAGCGTATCATATTTCCACCATAAGTAAGCCAAATATTAAAATGTTATGCTGCAATTTGGACCAAACACCGAGTGAATTACACCAATAAAGGTGGAACAGCTTTGAGACGTACAGAGGAGTTAAACCCATGTCACATTGCTCTGTAACCTGCAATGGAGGGGTCTGCCTTCAATAAACCCATGTAGGTAGTGCGCCATTTTGGCGGCATGGCCAAGCCAAATACTGGGCTATAATGCTGCAACTTGGCCCAATTATTGAGGGAGTGGCACTAATAAATATAGAACAGCTTTGACACTTACATCTGTGAAGGAAACTCTTGTCGCAGGATTTTACGACTGGTAATGGGGTACACTGGTTGCAGTGTACTAGTACATACAGCGGGTCATATTTCCACCATAACTAAGCCAAATATCAAAATATTAGCCTGCAATTTGGACCAAACACTGAGTGAATTACACCAATAAAGGTGGAACAGCTTTGAGACGTACAGAGGAGTTAAACCCATGTCACATTGCTCTGTAACCTGCAATGCAGGGGTATGGCTTCAATAAACCCATGTAGGTAGTGCGCCATTTTGGCGACATGGCCAAGCAAAATATTGGGCTATAATGCTGCAACTTGGCCCAATTATTGAGGGAGTGGCACTAATAACTATAGAACAGCTTTGAGACTTACATCTGTGAAGGAAACTCTTGTCGCAGGATTTTACGACTGGTAATGGGGTACACTGGTTGCAGTGAACTAGTATATACAGCGGGTCATATTTCCACCATAACTAAGCCAAATATTAAAATATTATGCTGCAATTTGGACCAAACACTGAGTGAATTACACCAATAAAGGTGGAACAGCTTTAAGACATACAGAGGAGTTAAACCCATGTCACATTGCTCTGTAACCTGCAATGGAGTGGTCTGGCTTCAATAAACCCATGTAGGTAGTGCGCCATTTTGGCGACATGGCCAAGCAAAATATTGGGCTATAATGCTGCAACTTGGCCCAATTATTGAGGGAGTGGCACTAATAAATATAGAACAGCTTTGACACTTACATCTGTGAAGGAAACTCTTGTCGCAGGATTTTACGACTGGTAATGGGGTACACTGGTTGCAGTGAACTAGTACATACAGCGGGTCATATTTCCACCATAACTAAGCCAAATATCAAAATATTATGCTGCAATTTGGACCAAACACTGAGTGAATTACACCAATAAAGGTGGAACAGCTTTGAGACGTACAGAGGAGTTAAACCCATGTCACATTGCTCTGTAACCTGCAATGGAGGGGTCTGGCTTCAATAAACCCATGTAGGTAGTGCACCATTTTGGCGGCCTGGCCAAGCCAAATATTGGGCTATAATGCTGCAACTTGGCCCAATTATTGAGGGAGTGGCACTAATAAATATAGAACAGCTTTGACACTTACATCTGTGAAGGAAACTCTTGTCGCAGGATTTTACGACTGGTAATGGGGTACACTGGTTCCAGTGAACTAGTATATATAGCGTATCATATTTCCACCATAAGTAAGCCAAATATTAAAATGTTATTCTGCAATTTGGACCAAACACCGAGTGAATTACACCAATAAAGGTGGAACAGCTTTGAGACGTACAGAGGAGTTAAACCCATGTCACATTGCTCTGGAACCTGCAATGGAGTGGTCTGGCTTCAATAAACCCATGTAGGTAGTGCGCCATTTTGGCGACCTGGCCAAGCAAAATACTGGGCTATAATGCTGCAACTTGGCCCAATTATTGAGGGAGTGGCACTAATAAATATAGAACAGCTTTGACACATCTGTGAAGGAACCTCTTGTCGCAGGATTTTACGACTAGTAATGGGGTACACTGGTTGCAGTGTACTAGTACATACAGCGGGTCATATTTCCACCATAACTAAGCCAAATATCAAAATATTAGCCTGCAATTTGGACCAAACACTGAGTGAATTACACCAATAAAGGTGGAACAGCTTTGAGACGTACAGAGGAGTTAAACCCATGTCACATTGCTCTGGAACCTGCAATGGAGGGGTCTGGCTTCAATAAACCCATGTAGGTAGTGCGCCATTTTGGCGACCTGGCCAAGCAAAATACTGGGCTATAATGCTGCAACTTGGCCCAATTATTGAGGGAGTGGCACTAATAAATATAGAACAGCTTTGACACATCTGTGAAGGAAACTCTTGTCGCAGGATTTTACGACTGGTAATGGGGTACACTGGTTCCAGTGAACTAGTATATACAGCGTATCATATTTCCAAGATAACTAAGCCAAATATCAAAATATTATGCTGCAATTCGGACCAAACACTGAGTGAATTACACCAATAAAGGTGGAACAGCTTTGAGACGTACAGAGGAGTTAAACCCATGTCACATTGCTCTGTAACCTGCAATGGAGGGGTCTGGCTTCAATAAACCCATGTAGGTAGTGCGCCATTTTGGCGGCATGGCCAAGCCAAATACTGGGCTATAATGCTGCAACTTGGCCCAATTATTGAGGGAGTGGCACTAATAAATATAGAACAGCTTTGACACTTACATCTGTGAAGGAAACTCTTGTCGCAGGATTTTACGACTGGTAATGGGGTACACTGGTTGCAGTGTACTAGTACATACAGCGGGTCATATTTCCACCATAACTAAGCCAAATATCAAAATATTAGCCTGCAATTTGGACCAAACACTGAGTGAATTACACCAATAAAGGTGGAACAGCTTTGAGACGTACAGAGGAGTTAAACCCATGTCACATTGCTCTGGAACCTGCAATGGAGTGGTCTGGCTTCAATAAACCCATGTAGGTAGTGCGCCATTTTGGCGACCTGGCCAAGCAAAATACTGGGCTATAATGCTGCAACTTGGCCCAATTATTGAGGGAGTGGCACTAATAAATATAGAACAGCTTTGACACATCTGTGAAGGAACCTCTTGTCGCAGGATTTTACGACTAGTAATGGGGTACACTGGTTCCAGTGAACTAGTATATACAGCGTATCATATTTCCAAGATAACTAAGCCAAATATCAAAATATTATGCTGCAATTTGGACCAAACACTGAGTGAATTACACCAATAAAGGTGGAACAGCTTTGAGACGTACAGAGGAGTTAAACCCATGTCACATTGCTCTGTAACCTGCAATGGAGGGGTCTGGCTTCAATAAACCCATGTAGGTAGTGCACCATTTTGGCGGCCTGGCCAAGCCAAATATTGGGCTATAATGCTGCAACTTGGCCCAATTATTGAGGGAGTGGCACTAATAAATATAGAACAGCTTTGACACTTACATCTGTGAAGGAAACTCTTGTCGCAGGATTTTACGACTGGTAATGGGGTACACTGGTTCCAGTGAACTAGTATATATAGCGTATCATATTTCCACCATAAGTAAGCCAAATATTAAAATGTTATGCTGCAATTTGGACCAAACACCGAGTGAATTACACCAATAAAGGTGGAACAGCTTTGAGACGTACAGAGGAGTTAAACCCATGTCACATTGCTCTGTAACCTGCAATGGAGGGGTCTGCCTTCAATAAACCCATGTAGGTAGTGCGCCATTTTGGCGGCATGGCCAAGCCAAATACTGGGCTATAATGCTGCAACTTGGCCCAATTATTGAGGGAGTGGCACTAATAAATATAGAACAGCTTTGACACTTACATCTGTGAAGGAAACTCTTGTCGCAGGATTTTACGACTGGTAATGGGGTACACTGGTTGCAGTGTACTAGTACATACAGCGGGTCATATTTCCACCATAACTAAGCCAAATATCAAAATATTAGCCTGCAATTTGGACCAAACACTGAGTGAATTACACCAATAAAGGTGGAACAGCTTTGAGACGTACAGAGGAGTTAAACCCATGTCACATTGCTCTGGAACCTGCAATGGAGGGGTCTGGCTTCAATAAACCCATGTAGGTAGTGCGCCATTTTGGCGACCTGGCCAAGCAAAATACTGGGCTATAATGCTGCAACTTGGCCCAATTATTGAGGGAGTGGCACTAATAAATATAGAACAGCTTTGACACATCTGTGAAGGAACCTCTTGTCGCAGGATTTTACGACTAGTAATGGGGTACACTGGTTCCAGTGAACTAGTATATACAGCGTATCATATTTCCAAGATAACTAAGCCAAATATCAAAATATTATGCTGCAATTTGGACCAAACACTGAGTGAATTACACCAATAAAGGTGGAACAGCTTTGAGACGTACAGAGGAGTTAAACCCATGTCACATTGCTCTGTAACCTGCAATGGAGGGGTCTGGCTTCAATAAACCCATGTAGGTAGTGCACCATTTTGGCGGCCTGGCCAAGCCAAATATTGGGCTATAATGCTGCAACTTGGCCCAATTATTGAGGGAGTGGCACTAATAAATATAGAACAGCTTTGACACTTACATCTGTGAAGGAAACTCTTGTCGCAGGATTTTACGACTGGTAATGGGGTACACTGGTTCCAGTGAACTAGTATATATAGCGTATCATATTTCCACCATAAGTAAGCCAAATATTAAAATGTTATGCTGCAATTTGGACCAAACACCGAGTGAATTACACCAATAAAGGTGGAACAGCTTTGAGACGTACAGAGGAGTTAAACCCATGTCACATTGCTCTGTAACCTGCAATGGAGGGGTCTGCCTTCAATAAACCCATGTAGGTAGTGCGCCATTTTGGCGGCATGGCCAAGCCAAATACTGGGCTATAATGCTGCAACTTGGCCCAATTATTGAGGGAGTGGCACTAATAAATATAGAACAGCTTTGACACTTACATCTGTGAAGGAAACTCTTGTCGCAGGATTTTACGACTGGTAATGGGGTACACTGGTTGCAGTGTACTAGTACATACAGCGGGTCATATTTCCACCATAACTAAGCCAAATATCAAAATATTAGCCTGCAATTTGGACCAAACACTGAGTGAATTACACCAATAAAGGTGGAACAGCTTTGAGACGTACAGAGGAGTTAAACCCATGTCACATTGCTCTGTAACCTGCAATGCAGGGGTATGGCTTCAATAAACCCATGTAGGTAGTGCGCCATTTTGGCGACATGGCCAAGCAAAATATTGGGCTATAATGCTGCAACTTGGCCCAATTATTGAGGGAGTGGCACTAATAACTATAGAACAGCTTTGAGACTTACATCTGTGAAGGAAACTCTTGTCGCAGGATTTTACGACTGGTAATGGGGTACACTGGTTGCAGTGAACTAGTATATACAGCGGGTCATATTTCCACCATAACTAAGCCAAATATTAAAATATTATGCTGCAATTTGGACCAAACACTGAGTGAATTACACCAATAAAGGTGGAACAGCTTTAAGACATACAGAGGAGTTAAACCCATGTCACATTGCTCTGTAACCTGCAATGGAGTGGTCTGGCTTCAATAAACCCATGTAGGTAGTGCGCCATTTTGGCGACATGGCCAAGCAAAATATTGGGCTATAATGCTGCAACTTGGCCCAATTATTGAGGGAGTGGCACTAATAAATATAGAACAGCTTTGACACTTACATCTGTGAAGGAAACTCTTGTCGCAGGATTTTACGACTGGTAATGGGGTACACTGGTTGCAGTGAACTAGTACATACAGCGGGTCATATTTCCACCATAACTAAGCCAAATATCAAAATATTATGCTGCAATTTGGACCAAACACTGAGTGAATTACACCAATAAAGGTGGAACAGCTTTGAGACGTACAGAGGAGTTAAACCCATGTCACATTGCTCTGTAACCTGCAATGGAGGGGTCTGGCTTCAATAAACCCATGTAGGTAGTGCACCATTTTGGCGGCCTGGCCAAGCCAAATATTGGGCTATAATGCTGCAACTTGGCCCAATTATTGAGGGAGTGGCACTAATAAATATAGAACAGCTTTGACACTTACATCTGTGAAGGAAACTCTTGTCGCAGGATTTTACGACTGGTAATGGGGTACACTGGTTCCAGTGAACTAGTATATATAGCGTATCATATTTCCACCATAAGTAAGCCAAATATTAAAATGTTATTCTGCAATTTGGACCAAACACCGAGTGAATTACACCAATAAAGGTGGAACAGCTTTGAGACGTACAGAGGAGTTAAACCCATGTCACATTGCTCTGGAACCTGCAATGGAGTGGTCTGGCTTCAATAAACCCATGTAGGTAGTGCGCCATTTTGGCGACCTGGCCAAGCAAAATACTGGGCTATAATGCTGCAACTTGGCCCAATTATTGAGGGAGTGGCACTAATAAATATAGAACAGCTTTGACACATCTGTGAAGGAACCTCTTGTCGCAGGATTTTACGACTAGTAATGGGGTACACTGGTTGCAGTGTACTAGTACATACAGCGGGTCATATTTCCACCATAACTAAGCCAAATATCAAAATATTAGCCTGCAATTTGGACCAAACACTGAGTGAATTACACCAATAAAGGTGGAACAGCTTTGAGACGTACAGAGGAGTTAAACCCATGTCACATTGCTCTGGAACCTGCAATGGAGGGGTCTGGCTTCAATAAACCCATGTAGGTAGTGCGCCATTTTGGCGACCTGGCCAAGCAAAATACTGGGCTATAATGCTGCAACTTGGCCCAATTATTGAGGGAGTGGCACTAATAACTATAGAACAGCTTTGAGACTTACATCTGTGAAGGAAACTCTTGTCGCAGGATTTTATGACTGGTAATGGGGTACACTGGTTGCAGTGAACTAGTATATACAGCGGGTCATATTTCCACCATAACTAAGCCAAATATTAAAATATTATGCTGCAATTTGGACCAAACACTGAGTGAATTACACCAATAAAGGTGGAATAGCTTTAAGACGTACAGAGGAGTTAAACCCATGTCACATTGCTCTGTAACCTGCAATGGAGGGGTCTGGCTTCAATAAACCCATGTAGGTAGTGCACCATTTTGGCGGCCTGGCCAAGCCAAATATTGGGCTATAATGCTGCAACTTGGCCCAATTATTGAGGGAGTGGCACTAATAAATATAGAACAGCTTTGACACTTACATCTGTGAAGGAAACTCTTGTCGCAGGATTTTACGACTGGTAATGGGGTACACTGGTTCCAGTGAACTAGTATATATAGCGTATCATATTTCCACCATAAGTAAGCCAAATATTAAAATGTTATGCTGCAATTTGGACCAAACACCGAGTGAATTACACCAATAAAGGTGGAACAGCTTTGAGACGTACAGAGGAGTTAAACCCATGTCACATTGCTCTGTAACCTGCAATGGAGGGGTCTGCCTTCAATAAACCCATGTAGGTAGTGCGCCATTTTGGCGGCATGGCCAAGCCAAATACTGGGCTATAATGCTGCAACTTGGCCCAATTATTGAGGGAGTGGCACTAATAAATATAGAACAGCTTTGACACTTACATCTGTGAAGGAAACTCTTGTCGCAGGATTTTACGACTGGTAATGGGGTACACTGGTTGCAGTGTACTAGTACATACAGCGGGTCATATTTCCACCATAACTAAGCCAAATATCAAAATATTAGCCTGCAATTTGGACCAAACACTGAGTGAATTACACCAATAAAGGTGGAACAGCTTTGAGACGTACAGAGGAGTTAAACCCATGTCACATTGCTCTGTAACCTGCAATGCAGGGGTATGGCTTCAATAAACCCATGTAGGTAGTGCGCCATTTTGGCGACATGGCCAAGCAAAATATTGGGCTATAATGCTGCAACTTGGCCCAATTATTGAGGGAGTGGCACTAATAACTATAGAACAGCTTTGAGACTTACATCTGTGAAGGAAACTCTTGTCGCAGGATTTTACGACTGGTAATGGGGTACACTGGTTGCAGTGAACTAGTATATACAGCGGGTCATATTTCCACCATAACTAAGCCAAATATTAAAATATTATGCTGCAATTTGGACCAAACACTGAGTGAATTACACCAATAAAGGTGGAACAGCTTTAAGACATACAGAGGAGTTAAACCCATGTCACATTGCTCTGTAACCTGCAATGGAGTGGTCTGGCTTCAATAAACCCATGTAGGTAGTGCGCCATTTTGGCGACATGGCCAAGCAAAATATTGGGCTATAATGCTGCAACTTGGCCCAATTATTGAGGGAGTGGCACTAATAAATATAGAACAGCTTTGACACTTACATCTGTGAAGGAAACTCTTGTCGCAGGATTTTACGACTGGTAATGGGGTACACTGGTTGCAGTGAACTAGTACATACAGCGGGTCATATTTCCACCATAACTAAGCCAAATATCAAAATATTATGCTGCAATTTGGACCAAACACTGAGTGAATTACACCAATAAAGGTGGAACAGCTTTGAGACGTACAGAGGAGTTAAACCCATGTCACATTGCTCTGGAACCTGCAATGGAGTGGTCTGGCTTCAATAAACCCATGTAGGTAGTGCGCCATTTTGGCGACCTGGCCAAGCAAAATACTGGGCTATAATGCTGCAACTTGGCCCAATTATTGAGGGAGTGGCACTAATAAATATAGAACAGCTTTGACACATCTGTGAAGGAACCTCTTGTCGCAGGATTTTACGACTAGTAATGGGGTACACTGGTTGCAGTGTACTAGTACATACAGCGGGTCATATTTCCACCATAACTAAGCCAAATATCAAAATATTAGCCTGCAATTTGGACCAAACACTGAGTGAATTACACCAATAAAGGTGGAACAGCTTTGAGACGTACAGAGGAGTTAAACCCATGTCACATTGCTCTGGAACCTGCAATGGAGGGGTCTGGCTTCAATAAACCCATGTAGGTAGTGCGCCATTTTGGCGACCTGGCCAAGCAAAATACTGGGCTATAATGCTGCAACTTGGCCCAATTATTGAGGGAGTGGCACTAATAACTATAGAACAGCTTTGAGACTTACATCTGTGAAGGAAACTCTTGTCGCAGGATTTTATGACTGGTAATGGGGTACACTGGTTGCAGTGAACTAGTATATACAGCGGGTCATATTTCCACCATAACTAAGCCAAATATTAAAATATTATGCTGCAATTTGGACCAAACACTGAGTGAATTACACCAATAAAGGTGGAATAGCTTTAAGACGTACAGAGGAGTTAAACCCATGTCACATTGCTCTGTAACCTGCAATGGAGGGGTCTGGCTTCAATAAACCCATGTAGGTAGTGCACCATTTTGGCGGCCTGGCCAAGCCAAATATTGGGCTATAATGCTGCAACTTGGCCCAATTATTGAGGGAGTGGCACTAATAAATATAGAACAGCTTTGACACTTACATCTGTGAAGGAAACTCTTGTCGCAGGATTTTACGACTGGTAATGGGGTACACTGGTTCCAGTGAACTAGTATATATAGCGTATCATATTTCCACCATAAGTAAGCCAAATATTAAAATGTTATGCTGCAATTTGGACCAAACACCGAGTGAATTACACCAATAAAGGTGGAACAGCTTTGAGACGTACAGAGGAGTTAAACCCATGTCACATTGCTCTGTAACCTGCAATGGAGGGGTCTGCCTTCAATAAACCCATGTAGGTAGTGCGCCATTTTGGCGGCATGGCCAAGCCAAATACTGGGCTATAATGCTGCAACTTGGCCCAATTATTGAGGGAGTGGCACTAATAAATATAGAACAGCTTTGACACTTACATCTGTGAAGGAAACTCTTGTCGCAGGATTTTACGACTGGTAATGGGGTACACTGGTTGCAGTGTACTAGTACATACAGCGGGTCATATTTCCACCATAACTAAGCCAAATATCAAAATATTAGCCTGCAATTTGGACCAAACACTGAGTGAATTACACCAATAAAGGTGGAACAGCTTTGAGACGTACAGAGGAGTTAAACCCATGTCACATTGCTCTGTAACCTGCAATGCAGGGGTATGGCTTCAATAAACCCATGTAGGTAGTGCGCCATTTTGGCGACATGGCCAAGCAAAATATTGGGCTATAATGCTGCAACTTGGCCCAATTATTGAGGGAGTGGCACTAATAACTATAGAACAGCTTTGAGACTTACATCTGTGAAGGAAACTCTTGTCGCAGGATTTTACGACTGGTAATGGGGTACACTGGTTGCAGTGTACTAGTACATACAGCGGGTCATATTTCCACCATAACTGAGCCAAATATCAAAATATTAGCCTGCAATTTGGACCAAACACTGAGTGAATTACACCAATAAAGGTGGAACAGCTTTGAGACGTACAGAGGAGTTAAACCCATGTCACATTGCTCTGGAACCTGCAATGGAGTGGTCTGGCTTCAATAAACCCATGTAGGTAGTGCGCCATTTTGGCGACCTGGCCAAGCAAAATACTGGGCTATAATGCTGCAACTTGGCCCAATTATTGAGGGAGTGGCACTAATAAATATAGAACAGCTTTGACACATCTGTGAAGGAACCTCTTGTCGCAGGATTTTACGACTAGTAATGGGGTACACTGGTTCCAGTGAACTAGTATATACAGCGTATCATATTTCCAAGATAACTAAGCCAAATATCAAAATATTATGCTGCAATTTGGACCAAACACTGAGTGAATTACACCAATAAAGGTGGAACAGCTTTGAGACGTACAGAGGAGTTAAACCCATGTCACATTGCTCTGTAACCTGCAATGGAGGGGGCTGGCTTCAATAAACCCATGTAGGTAGTGCACCATTTTGGCGGCCTGGCCAAGCCAAATATTGGGCTATAATGCTGCAACTTGGCCCAATTATTGAGGGAGTGGCACTAATAAATATAGAACAGCTTTGACACTTACATCTGTGAAGGAAACTCTTGTCGCAGGATTTTACGACTGGTAATGGGGTACACTGGTTCCAGTGAACTAGTATATATAGCGTATCATATTTCCACCATAAGTAAGCCAAATATTAAAATGTTATGCTGCAATTTGGACCAAACACCGAGTGAATTACACCAATAAAGGTGGAACAGCTTTGAGACGTACAGAGGAGTTAAACCCATGTCACATTGCTCTGTAACCTGCAATGGAGGGGTCTGCCTTCAATAAACCCATGTAGGTAGTGCGCCATTTTGGCGGCATGGCCAAGCCAAATACTGGGCTATAATGCTGCAACTTGGCCCAATTATTGAGGGAGTGGCACTAATAAATATAGAACAGCTTTGACACTTACATCTGTGAAGGAAACTCTTGTCGCAGGATTTTACGACTGGTAATGGGGTACACTGGTTGCAGTGTACTAGTACATACAGCGGGTCATATTTCCACCATAACTAAGCCAAATATCAAAATATTAGCCTGCAATTTGGACCAAACACTGAGTGAATTACACCAATAAAGGTGGAACAGCTTTGAGACGTACAGAGGAGTTAAACCCATGTCACATTGCTCTGTAACCTGCAATGCAGGGGTATGGCTTCAATAAACCCATGTAGGTAGTGCGCCATTTTGGCGACATGGCCAAGCAAAATATTGGGCTATAATGCTGCAACTTGGCCCAATTATTGAGGGAGTGGCACTAATAACTATAGAACAGCTTTGAGACTTACATCTGTGAAGGAAACTCTTGTCGCAGGATTTTACGACTGGTAATGGGGTACACTGGTTGCAGTGAACTAGTATATACAGCGGGTCATATTTCCACCATAACTAAGCCAAATATTAAAATATTATGCTGCAATTTGGACCAAACACTGAGTGAATTACACCAATAAAGGTGGAACAGCTTTAAGACATACAGAGGAGTTAAACCCATGTCACATTGCTCTGTAACCTGCAATGGAGTGGTCTGGCTTCAATAAACCCATGTAGGTAGTGCGCCATTTTGGCGACATGGCCAAGCAAAATATTGGGCTATAATGCTGCAACTTGGCCCAATTATTGAGGGAGTGGCACTAATAAATATAGAACAGCTTTGACACTTACATCTGTGAAGGAAACTCTTGTCGCAGGATTTTACGACTGGTAATGGGGTACACTGGTTGCAGTGAACTAGTACATACAGCGGGTCATATTTCCACCATAACTAAGCCAAATATCAAAATATTATGCTGCAATTTGGACCAAACACTGAGTGAATTACACCAATAAAGGTGGAACAGCTTTGAGACGTACAGAGGAGTTAAACCCATGTCACATTGCTCTGTAACCTGCAATGGAGGGGTCTGGCTTCAATAAACCCATGTAGGTAGTGCACCATTTTGGCGGCCTGGCCAAGCCAAATATTGGGCTATAATGCTGCAACTTGGCCCAATTATTGAGGGAGTGGCACTAATAAATATAGAACAGCTTTGACACTTACATCTGTGAAGGAAACTCTTGTCGCAGGATTTTACGACTGGTAATGGGGTACACTGGTTCCAGTGAACTAGTATATATAGCGTATCATATTTCCACCATAAGTAAGCCAAATATTAAAATGTTATTCTGCAATTTGGACCAAACACCGAGTGAATTACACCAATAAAGGTGGAACAGCTTTGAGACGTACAGAGGAGTTAAACCCATGTCACATTGCTCTGGAACCTGCAATGGAGTGGTCTGGCTTCAATAAACCCATGTAGGTAGTGCGCCATTTTGGCGACCTGGCCAAGCAAAATACTGGGCTATAATGCTGCAACTTGGCCCAATTATTGAGGGAGTGGCACTAATAAATATAGAACAGCTTTGACACATCTGTGAAGGAACCTCTTGTCGCAGGATTTTACGACTAGTAATGGGGTACACTGGTTGCAGTGTACTAGTACATACAGCGGGTCATATTTCCACCATAACTAAGCCAAATATCAAAATATTAGCCTGCAATTTGGACCAAACACTGAGTGAATTACACCAATAAAGGTGGAACAGCTTTGAGACGTACAGAGGAGTTAAACCCATGTCACATTGCTCTGGAACCTGCAATGGAGTGGTCTGGCTTCAATAAACCCATGTAGGTAGTGCGCCATTTTGGCGACCTGGCCAAGCAAAATACTGGGCTATAATGCTGCAACTTGGCCCAATTATTGAGGGAGTGGCACTAATAAATATAGAACAGCTTTGACACATCTGTGAAGGAACCTCTTGTCGCAGGATTTTACGACTAGTAATGGGGTACACTGGTTGCAGTGTACTAGTACATACAGCGGGTCATATTTCCACCATAACTAAGCCAAATATCAAAATATTAGCCTGCAATTTGGACCAAACACTGAGTGAATTACACCAATAAAGGTGGAACAGCTTTGAGACGTACAGAGGAGTTAAACCCATGTCACATTGCTCTGGAACCTGCAATGGAGGGGTCTGGCTTCAATAAACCCATGTAGGTAGTGCGCCATTTTGGCGACCTGGCCAAGCAAAATACTGGGCTATAATGCTGCAACTTGGCCCAATTATTGAGGGAGTGGCACTAATAACTATAGAACAGCTTTGAGACTTACATCTGTGAAGGAAACTCTTGTCGCAGGATTTTATGACTGGTAATGGGGTACACTGGTTGCAGTGAACTAGTATATACAGCGGGTCATATTTCCACCATAACTAAGCCAAATATTAAAATATTATGCTGCAATTTGGACCAAACACTGAGTGAATTACACCAATAAAGGTGGAATAGCTTTAAGACGTACAGAGGAGTTAAACCCATGTCACATTGCTCTGTAACCTGCAATGGAGGGGTCTGGCTTCAATAAACCCATGTAGGTAGTGCACCATTTTGGCGGCCTGGCCAAGCCAAATATTGGGCTATAATGCTGCAACTTGGCCCAATTATTGAGGGAGTGGCACTAATAAATATAGAACAGCTTTGACACTTACATCTGTGAAGGAAACTCTTGTCGCAGGATTTTACGACTGGTAATGGGGTACACTGGTTCCAGTGAACTAGTATATATAGCGTATCATATTTCCACCATAAGTAAGCCAAATATTAAAATGTTATGCTGCAATTTGGACCAAACACCGAGTGAATTACACCAATAAAGGTGGAACAGCTTTGAGACGTACAGAGGAGTTAAACCCATGTCACATTGCTCTGTAACCTGCAATGGAGGGGTCTGCCTTCAATAAACCCATGTAGGTAGTGCGCCATTTTGGCGGCATGGCCAAGCCAAATACTGGGCTATAATGCTGCAACTTGGCCCAATTATTGAGGGAGTGGCACTAATAAATATAGAACAGCTTTGACACTTACATCTGTGAAGGAAACTCTTGTCGCAGGATTTTACGACTGGTAATGGGGTACACTGGTTGCAGTGTACTAGTACATACAGCGGGTCATATTTCCACCATAACTAAGCCAAATATCAAAATATTAGCCTGCAATTTGGACCAAACACTGAGTGAATTACACCAATAAAGGTGGAACAGCTTTGAGACGTACAGAGGAGTTAAACCCATGTCACATTGCTCTGTAACCTGCAATGCAGGGGTATGGCTTCAATAAACCCATGTAGGTAGTGCGCCATTTTGGCGACATGGCCAAGCAAAATATTGGGCTATAATGCTGCAACTTGGCCCAATTATTGAGGGAGTGGCACTAATAACTATAGAACAGCTTTGAGACTTACATCTGTGAAGGAAACTCTTGTCGCAGGATTTTACGACTGGTAATGGGGTACACTGGTTGCAGTGTACTAGTACATACAGCGGGTCATATTTCCACCATAACTAAGCCAAATATCAAAATATTAGCCTGCAATTTGGACCAAACACTGAGTGAATTACACCAATAAAGGTGGAACAGCTTTGAGACGTACAGAGGAGTTAAACCCATGTCACATTGCTCTGGAACCTGCAATGGAGTGGTCTGGCTTCAATAAACCCATGTAGGTAGTGCGCCATTTTGGCGACCTGGCCAAGCAAAATACTGGGCTATAATGCTGCAACTTGGCCCAATTATTGAGGGAGTGGCACTAATAAATATAGAACAGCTTTGACACATCTGTGAAGGAACCTCTTGTCGCAGGATTTTACGACTAGTAATGGGGTACACTGGTTCCAGTGAACTAGTATATACAGCGTATCATATTTCCAAGATAACTAAGCCAAATATCAAAATATTATGCTGCAATTTGGACCAAACACTGAGTGAATTACACCAATAAAGGTGGAACAGCTTTGAGACGTACAGAGGAGTTAAACCCATGTCACATTGCTCTGTAACCTGCAATGGAGGGGGCTGGCTTCAATAAACCCATGTAGGTAGTGCACCATTTTGGCGGCCTGGCCAAGCCAAATATTGGGCTATAATGCTGCAACTTGGCCCAATTATTGAGGGAGTGGCACTAATAAATATAGAACAGCTTTGACACTTACATCTGTGAAGGAAACTCTTGTCGCAGGATTTTACGACTGGTAATGGGGTACACTGGTTCCAGTGAACTAGTATATATAGCGTATCATATTTCCACCATAAGTAAGCCAAATATTAAAATGTTATGCTGCAATTTGGACCAAACACCGAGTGAATTACACCAATAAAGGTGGAACAGCTTTGAGACGTACAGAGGAGTTAAACCCATGTCACATTGCTCTGTAACCTGCAATGGAGGGGTCTGCCTTCAATAAACCCATGTAGGTAGTGCGCCATTTTGGCGGCATGGCCAAGCCAAATACTGGGCTATAATGCTGCAACTTGGCCCAATTATTGAGGGAGTGGCACTAATAAATATAGAACAGCTTTGACACTTACATCTGTGAAGGAAACTCTTGTCGCAGGATTTTACGACTGGTAATGGGGTACACTGGTTGCAGTGTACTAGTACATACAGCGGGTCATATTTCCACCATAACTAAGCCAAATATCAAAATATTAGCCTGCAATTTGGACCAAACACTGAGTGAATTACACCAATAAAGGTGGAACAGCTTTGAGACGTACAGAGGAGTTAAACCCATGTCACATTGCTCTGTAACCTGCAATGCAGGGGTATGGCTTCAATAAACCCATGTAGGTAGTGCGCCATTTTGGCGACATGGCCAAGCAAAATATTGGGCTATAATGCTGCAACTTGGCCCAATTATTGAGGGAGTGGCACTAATAACTATAGAACAGCTTTGAGACTTACATCTGTGAAGGAAACTCTTGTCGCAGGATTTTACGACTGGTAATGGGGTACACTGGTTGCAGTGAACTAGTATATACAGCGGGTCATATTTCCACCATAACTAAGCCAAATATTAAAATATTATGCTGCAATTTGGACCAAACACTGAGTGAATTACACCAATAAAGGTGGAACAGCTTTAAGACATACAGAGGAGTTAAACCCATGTCACATTGCTCTGTAACCTGCAATGGAGTGGTCTGGCTTCAATAAACCCATGTAGGTAGTGCGCCATTTTGGCGACATGGCCAAGCAAAATATTGGGCTATAATGCTGCAACTTGGCCCAATTATTGAGGGAGTGGCACTAATAAATATAGAACAGCTTTGACACTTACATCTGTGAAGGAAACTCTTGTCGCAGGATTTTACGACTGGTAATGGGGTACACTGGTTGCAGTGAACTAGTACATACAGCGGGTCATATTTCCACCATAACTAAGCCAAATATCAAAATATTATGCTGCAATTTGGACCAAACACTGAGTGAATTACACCAATAAAGGTGGAACAGCTTTGAGACGTACAGAGGAGTTAAACCCATGTCACATTGCTCTGTAACCTGCAATGGAGGGGTCTGGCTTCAATAAACCCATGTAGGTAGTGCACCATTTTGGCGGCCTGGCCAAGCCAAATATTGGGCTATAATGCTGCAACTTGGCCCAATTATTGAGGGAGTGGCACTAATAAATATAGAACAGCTTTGACACTTACATCTGTGAAGGAAACTCTTGTCGCAGGATTTTACGACTGGTAATGGGGTACACTGGTTCCAGTGAACTAGTATATATAGCGTATCATATTTCCACCATAAGTAAGCCAAATATTAAAATGTTATTCTGCAATTTGGACCAAACACCGAGTGAATTACACCAATAAAGGTGGAACAGCTTTGAGACGTACAGAGGAGTTAAACCCATGTCACATTGCTCTGGAACCTGCAATGGAGTGGTCTGGCTTCAATAAACCCATGTAGGTAGTGCGCCATTTTGGCGACCTGGCCAAGCAAAATACTGGGCTATAATGCTGCAACTTGGCCCAATTATTGAGGGAGTGGCACTAATAAATATAGAACAGCTTTGACACATCTGTGAAGGAACCTCTTGTCGCAGGATTTTACGACTAGTAATGGGGTACACTGGTTGCAGTGTACTAGTACATACAGCGGGTCATATTTCCACCATAACTTAGCCAAATATCAAAATATTAGCCTGCAATTTGGACCAAACACTGAGTGAATTACACCAATAAAGGTGGAACAGCTTTGAGACGTACAGAGGAGTTAAACCCATGTCACATTGCTCTGGAACCTGCAATGGAGGGGTCTGGCTTCAATAAACCCATGTAGGTAGTGCGCCATTTTGGCGACCTGGCCAAGCAAAATACTGGGCTATAATGCTGCAACTTGGCCCAATTATTGAGGGAGTGGCACTAATAACTATAGAACAGCTTTGAGACTTACATCTGTGAAGGAAACTCTTGTCGCAGGATTTTATGACTGGTAATGGGGTACACTGGTTGCAGTGAACTAGTATATACAGCGGGTCATATTTCCACCATAACTAAGCCAAATATTAAAATATTATGCTGCAATTTGGACCAAACACTGAGTGAATTACACCAATAAAGGTGGAATAGCTTTAAGACGTACAGAGGAGTTAAACCCATGTCACATTGCTCTGTAACCTGCAATGGAGGGGTCTGGCTTCAATAAACCCATGTAGGTAGTGCACCATTTTGGCGGCCTGGCCAAGCCAAATATTGGGCTATAATGCTGCAACTTGGCCCAATTATTGAGGGAGTGGCACTAATAAATATAGAACAGCTTTGACACTTACATCTGTGAAGGAAACTCTTGTCGCAGGATTTTACGACTGGTAATGGGGTACACTGGTTCCAGTGAACTAGTATATATAGCGTATCATATTTCCACCATAAGTAAGCCAAATATTAAAATGTTATGCTGCAATTTGGACCAAACACCGAGTGAATTACACCAATAAAGGTGGAACAGCTTTGAGACGTACAGAGGAGTTAAACCCATGTCACATTGCTCTGTAACCTGCAATGGAGGGGTCTGCCTTCAATAAACCCATGTAGGTAGTGCGCCATTTTGGCGGCATGGCCAAGCCAAATACTGGGCTATAATGCTGCAACTTGGCCCAATTATTGAGGGAGTGGCACTAATAAATATAGAACAGCTTTGACACTTACATCTGTGAAGGAAACTCTTGTCGCAGGATTTTACGACTGGTAATGGGGTACACTGGTTGCAGTGTACTAGTACATACAGCGGGTCATATTTCCACCATAACTAAGCCAAATATCAAAATATTAGCCTGCAATTTGGACCAAACACTGAGTGAATTACACCAATAAAGGTGGAACAGCTTTGAGACGTACAGAGGAGTTAAACCCATGTCACATTGCTCTGTAACCTGCAATGCAGGGGTATGGCTTCAATAAACCCATGTAGGTAGTGCGCCATTTTGGCGACATGGCCAAGCAAAATATTGGGCTATAATGCTGCAACTTGGCCCAATTATTGAGGGAGTGGCACTAATAACTATAGAACAGCTTTGAGACTTACATCTGTGAAGGAAACTCTTGTCGCAGGATTTTACGACTGGTAATGGGGTACACTGGTTGCAGTGTACTAGTACATACAGCGGGTCATATTTCCACCATAACTAAGCCAAATATCAAAATATTAGCCTGCAATTTGGACCAAACACTGAGTGAATTACACCAATAAAGGTGGAACAGCTTTGAGACGTACAGAGGAGTTAAACCCATGTCACATTGCTCTGGAACCTGCAATGGAGTGGTCTGGCTTCAATAAACCCATGTAGGTAGTGCGCCATTTTGGCGACCTGGCCAAGCAAAATACTGGGCTATAATGCTGCAACTTGGCCCAATTATTGAGGGAGTGGCACTAATAAATATAGAACAGCTTTGACACATCTGTGAAGGAACCTCTTGTCGCAGGATTTTACGACTAGTAATGGGGTACACTGGTTCCAGTGAACTAGTATATACAGCGTATCATATTTCCAAGATAACTAAGCCAAATATCAAAATATTATGCTGCAATTTGGACCAAACACTGAGTGAATTACACCAATAAAGGTGGAACAGCTTTGAGACGTACAGAGGAGTTAAACCCATGTCACATTGCTCTGTAACCTGCAATGGAGGGGGCTGGCTTCAATAAACCCATGTAGGTAGTGCACCATTTTGGCGGCCTGGCCAAGCCAAATATTGGGCTATAATGCTGCAACTTGGCCCAATTATTGAGGGAGTGGCACTAATAAATATAGAACAGCTTTGACACTTACATCTGTGAAGGAAACTCTTGTCGCAGGATTTTACGACTGGTAATGGGGTACACTGGTTCCAGTGAACTAGTATATATAGCGTATCATATTTCCACCATAAGTAAGCCAAATATTAAAATGTTATGCTGCAATTTGGACCAAACACCGAGTGAATTACACCAATAAAGGTGGAACAGCTTTGAGACGTACAGAGGAGTTAAACCCATGTCACATTGCTCTGTAACCTGCAATGGAGGGGTCTGCCTTCAATAAACCCATGTAGGTAGTGCGCCATTTTGGCGGCATGGCCAAGCCAAATACTGGGCTATAATGCTGCAACTTGGCCCAATTATTGAGGGAGTGGCACTAATAAATATAGAACAGCTTTGACACTTACATCTGTGAAGGAAACTCTTGTCGCAGGATTTTACGACTGGTAATGGGGTACACTGGTTGCAGTGTACTAGTACATACAGCGGGTCATATTTCCACCATAACTAAGCCAAATATCAAAATATTAGCCTGCAATTTGGACCAAACACTGAGTGAATTACACCAATAAAGGTGGAACAGCTTTGAGACGTACAGAGGAGTTAAACCCATGTCACATTGCTCTGTAACCTGCAATGCAGGGGTATGGCTTCAATAAACCCATGTAGGTAGTGCGCCATTTTGGCGACATGGCCAAGCAAAATATTGGGCTATAATGCTGCAACTTGGCCCAATTATTGAGGGAGTGGCACTAATAACTATAGAACAGCTTTGAGACTTACATCTGTGAAGGAAACTCTTGTCGCAGGATTTTACGACTGGTAATGGGGTACACTGGTTGCAGTGAACTAGTATATACAGCGGGTCATATTTCCACCATAACTAAGCCAAATATTAAAATATTATGCTGCAATTTGGACCAAACACTGAGTGAATTACACCAATAAAGGTGGAACAGCTTTAAGACATACAGAGGAGTTAAACCCATGTCACATTGCTCTGTAACCTGCAATGGAGTGGTCTGGCTTCAATAAACCCATGTAGGTAGTGCGCCATTTTGGCGACATGGCCAAGCAAAATATTGGGCTATAATGCTGCAACTTGGCCCAATTATTGAGGGAGTGGCACTAATAAATATAGAACAGCTTTGACACTTACATCTGTGAAGGAAACTCTTGTCGCAGGATTTTACGACTGGTAATGGGGTACACTGGTTGCAGTGAACTAGTACATACAGCGGGTCATATTTCCACCATAACTAAGCCAAATATCAAAATATTATGCTGCAATTTGGACCAAACACTGAGTGAATTACACCAATAAAGGTGGAACAGCTTTGAGACGTACAGAGGAGTTAAACCCATGTCACATTGCTCTGTAACCTGCAATGGAGGGGTCTGGCTTCAATAAACCCATGTAGGTAGTGCACCATTTTGGCGGCCTGGCCAAGCCAAATATTGGGCTATAATGCTGCAACTTGGCCCAATTATTGAGGGAGTGGCACTAATAAATATAGAACAGCTTTGACACTTACATCTGTGAAGGAAACTCTTGTCGCAGGATTTTACGACTGGTAATGGGGTACACTGGTTCCAGTGAACTAGTATATATAGCGTATCATATTTCCACCATAAGTAAGCCAAATATTAAAATGTTATTCTGCAATTTGGACCAAACACCGAGTGAATTACACCAATAAAGGTGGAACAGCTTTGAGACGTACAGAGGAGTTAAACCCATGTCACATTGCTCTGGAACCTGCAATGGAGTGGTCTGGCTTCAATAAACCCATGTAGGTAGTGCGCCATTTTGGCGACCTGGCCAAGCAAAATACTGGGCTATAATGCTGCAACTTGGCCCAATTATTGAGGGAGTGGCACTAATAAATATAGAACAGCTTTGACACATCTGTGAAGGAACCTCTTGTCGCAGGATTTTACGACTAGTAATGGGGTACACTGGTTGCAGTGTACTAGTACATACAGCGGGTCATATTTCCACCATAACTTAGCCAAATATCAAAATATTAGCCTGCAATTTGGACCAAACACTGAGTGAATTACACCAATAAAGGTGGAACAGCTTTGAGACGTACAGAGGAGTTAAACCCATGTCACATTGCTCTGGAACCTGCAATGGAGGGGTCTGGCTTCAATAAACCCATGTAGGTAGTGCGCCATTTTGGCGACCTGGCCAAGCAAAATACTGGGCTATAATGCTGCAACTTGGCCCAATTATTGAGGGAGTGGCACTAATAACTATAGAACAGCTTTGAGACTTACATCTGTGAAGGAAACTCTTGTCGCAGGATTTTATGACTGGTAATGGGGTACACTGGTTGCAGTGAACTAGTATATACAGCGGGTCATATTTCCACCATAACTAAGCCAAATATTAAAATATTATGCTGCAATTTGGACCAAACACTGAGTGAATTACACCAATAAAGGTGGAATAGCTTTAAGACGTACAGAGGAGTTAAACCCATGTCACATTGCTCTGTAACCTGCAATGGAGGGGTCTGGCTTCAATAAACCCATGTAGGTAGTGCACCATTTTGGCGGCCTGGCCAAGCCAAATATTGGGCTATAATGCTGCAACTTGGCCCAATTATTGAGGGAGTGGCACTAATAAATATAGAACAGCTTTGACACTTACATCTGTGAAGGAAACTCTTGTCGCAGGATTTTACGACTGGTAATGGGGTACACTGGTTCCAGTGAACTAGTATATATAGCGTATCATATTTCCACCATAAGTAAGCCAAATATTAAAATGTTATGCTGCAATTTGGACCAAACACCGAGTGAATTACACCAATAAAGGTGGAACAGCTTTGAGACGTACAGAGGAGTTAAACCCATGTCACATTGCTCTGTAACCTGCAATGGAGGGGTCTGCCTTCAATAAACCCATGTAGGTAGTGCGCCATTTTGGCGGCATGGCCAAGCCAAATACTGGGCTATAATGCTGCAACTTGGCCCAATTATTGAGGGAGTGGCACTAATAAATATAGAACAGCTTTGACACTTACATCTGTGAAGGAAACTCTTGTCGCAGGATTTTACGACTGGTAATGGGGTACACTGGTTGCAGTGTACTAGTACATACAGCGGGTCATATTTCCACCATAACTAAGCCAAATATCAAAATATTAGCCTGCAATTTGGACCAAACACTGAGTGAATTACACCAATAAAGGTGGAACAGCTTTGAGACGTACAGAGGAGTTAAACCCATGTCACATTGCTCTGTAACCTGCAATGCAGGGGTATGGCTTCAATAAACCCATGTAGGTAGTGCGCCATTTTGGCGACATGGCCAAGCAAAATATTGGGCTATAATGCTGCAACTTGGCCCAATTATTGAGGGAGTGGCACTAATAACTATAGAACAGCTTTGAGACTTACATCTGTGAAGGAAACTCTTGTCGCAGGATTTTACGACTGGTAATGGGGTACACTGGTTGCAGTGAACTAGTATATACAGCGGGTCATATTTCCACCATAACTAAGCCAAATATTAAAATATTATGCTGCAATTTGGACCAAACACTGAGTGAATTACACCAATAAAGGTGGAACAGCTTTAAGACATACAGAGGAGTTAAACCCATGTCACATTGCTCTGTAACCTGCAATGGAGTGGTCTGGCTTCAATAAACCCATGTAGGTAGTGCGCCATTTTGGCGACATGGCCAAGCAAAATATTGGGCTATAATGCTGCAACTTGGCCCAATTATTGAGGGAGTGGCACTAATAAATATAGAACAGCTTTGACACTTACATCTGTGAAGGAAACTCTTGTCGCAGGATTTTACGACTGGTAATGGGGTACACTGGTTGCAGTGAACTAGTACATACAGCGGGTCATATTTCCACCATAACTAAGCCAAATATCAAAATATTATGCTGCAATTTGGACCAAACACTGAGTGAATTACACCAATAAAGGTGGAACAGCTTTGAGACGTACAGAGGAGTTAAACCCATGTCACATTGCTCTGTAACCTGCAATGGAGGGGTCTGGCTTCAATAAACCCATGTAGGTAGTGCACCATTTTGGCGGCCTGGCCAAGCCAAATATTGGGCTATAATGCTGCAACTTGGCCCAATTATTGAGGGAGTGGCACTAATAAATATAGAACAGCTTTGACACTTACATCTGTGAAGGAAACTCTTGTCGCAGGATTTTACGACTGGTAATGGGGTACACTGGTTCCAGTGAACTAGTATATATAGCGTATCATATTTCCACCATAAGTAAGCCAAATATTAAAATGTTATTCTGCAATTTGGACCAAACACCGAGTGAATTACACCAATAAAGGTGGAACAGCTTTGAGACGTACAGAGGAGTTAAACCCATGTCACATTGCTCTGGAACCTGCAATGGAGTGGTCTGGCTTCAATAAACCCATGTAGGTAGTGCGCCATTTTGGCGACCTGGCCAAGCAAAATACTGGGCTATAATGCTGCAACTTGGCCCAATTATTGAGGGAGTGGCACTAATAAATATAGAACAGCTTTGACACATCTGTGAAGGAACCTCTTGTCGCAGGATTTTACGACTAGTAATGGGGTACACTGGTTGCAGTGTACTAGTACATACAGCGGGTCATATTTCCACCATAACTAAGCCAAATATCAAAATATTAGCCTGCAATTTGGACCAAACACTGAGTGAATTACACCAATAAAGGTGGAACAGCTTTGAGACGTACAGAGGAGTTAAACCCATGTCACATTGCTCTGGAACCTGCAATGGAGGGGTCTGGCTTCAATAAACCCATGTAGGTAGTGCGCCATTTTGGCGACCTGGCCAAGCAAAATACTGGGCTATAATGCTGCAACTTGGCCCAATTATTGAGGGAGTGGCACTAATAACTATAGAACAGCTTTGAGACTTACATCTGTGAAGGAAACTCTTGTCGCAGGATTTTATGACTGGTAATGGGGTACACTGGTTGCAGTGAACTAGTATATACAGCGGGTCATATTTCCACCATAACTAAGCCAAATATTAAAATATTATGCTGCAATTTGGACCAAACACTGAGTGAATTACACCAATAAAGGTGGAATAGCTTTAAGACGTACAGAGGAGTTAAACCCATGTCACATTGCTCTGTAACCTGCAATGGAGGGGTCTGGCTTCAATAAACCCATGTAGGTAGTGCACCATTTTGGCGGCCTGGCCAAGCCAAATATTGGGCTATAATGCTGCAACTTGGCCCAATTATTGAGGGAGTGGCACTAATAAATATAGAACAGCTTTGACACTTACATCTGTGAAGGAAACTCTTGTCGCAGGATTTTACGACTGGTAATGGGGTACACTGGTTCCAGTGAACTAGTATATATAGCGTATCATATTTCCACCATAAGTAAGCCAAATATTAAAATGTTATGCTGCAATTTGGACCAAACACCGAGTGAATTACACCAATAAAGGTGGAACAGCTTTGAGACGTACAGAGGAGTTAAACCCATGTCACATTGCTCTGTAACCTGCAATGGAGGGGTCTGCCTTCAATAAACCCATGTAGGTAGTGCGCCATTTTGGCGGCATGGCCAAGCCAAATACTGGGCTATAATGCTGCAACTTGGCCCAATTATTGAGGGAGTGGCACTAATAAATATAGAACAGCTTTGACACTTACATCTGTGAAGGAAACTCTTGTCGCAGGATTTTACGACTGGTAATGGGGTACACTGGTTGCAGTGTACTAGTACATACAGCGGGTCATATTTCCACCATAACTAAGCCAAATATCAAAATATTAGCCTGCAATTTGGACCAAACACTGAGTGAATTACACCAATAAAGGTGGAACAGCTTTGAGACGTACAGAGGAGTTAAACCCATGTCACATTGCTCTGTAACCTGCAATGCAGGGGTATGGCTTCAATAAACCCATGTAGGTAGTGCGCCATTTTGGCGACATGGCCAAGCAAAATACTGGGCTATAATGCTGCAACTTGGCCCAATTATTGAGGGAGTGGCACTAATAACTATAGAACAGCTTTGAGACTTACATCTGTGAAGGAAACTCTTGTCGCAGGATTTTACGACTGGTAATGGGGTACACTGGTTGCAGTGAACTAGTATATACAGCGGGTCATATTTCCACCATAACTAAGCCAAATATTAAAATATTATGCTGCAATTTGGACCAAACACTGAGTGAATTACACCAATAAAGGTGGAATAGCTTTAAGACGTACAGAGGAGTTAAACCCATGTCACATTGCTCTGTAACCTGCAATGGAGGGGTCTGGCTTCAATAAACCCATGTAGGTAGTGCACCATTTTGGCGGCCTGGCCAAGCCAAATATTGGGCTATAATGCTGCAACTTGGCCCAATTATTGAGGGAGTGGCACTAATAAATATAGAACAGCTTTGACACTTACATCTGTGAAGGAAACTCTTGTCGCAGGATTTTACGACTGGTAATGGGGTACACTGGTTCCAGTGAACTAGTATATATAGCGTATCATATTTCCACCATAAGTAAGCCAAATATTAAAATGTTATGCTGCAATTTGGACCAAACACCGAGTGAATTACACCAATAAAGGTGGAACAGCTTTGAGACGTACAGAGGAGTTAAACCCATGTCACATTGCTCTGTAACCTGCAATGGAGGGGTCTGCCTTCAATAAACCCATGTAGGTAGTGCGCCATTTTGGCGGCATGGCCAAGCCAAATACTGGGCTATAATGCTGCAACTTGGCCCAATTATTGAGGGAGTGGCACTAATAAATATAGAACAGCTTTGACACTTACATCTGTGAAGGAAACTCTTGTCGCAGGATTTTACGACTGGTAATGGGGTACACTGGTTGCAGTGTACTAGTACATACAGCGGGTCATATTTCCACCATAACTAAGCCAAATATCAAAATATTAGCCTGCAATTTGGACCAAACACTGAGTGAATTACACCAATAAAGGTGGAACAGCTTTGAGACGTACAGAGGAGTTAAACCCATGTCACATTGCTCTGTAACCTGCAATGCAGGGGTATGGCTTCAATAAACCCATGTAGGTAGTGCGCCATTTTGGCGACATGGCCAAGCAAAATATTGGGCTATAATGCTGCAACTTGGCCCAATTATTGAGGGAGTGGCACTAATAACTATAGAACAGCTTTGAGACTTACATCTGTGAAGGAAACTCTTGTCGCAGGATTTTACGACTGGTAATGGGGTACACTGGTTGCAGTGAACTAGTATATACAGCGGGTCATATTTCCACCATAACTAAGCCAAATATTAAAATATTATGCTGCAATTTGGACCAAACACTGAGTGAATTACACCAATAAAGGTGGAACAGCTTTAAGACATACAGAGGAGTTAAACCCATGTCACATTGCTCTGTAACCTGCAATGGAGTGGTCTGGCTTCAATAAACCCATGTAGGTAGTGCGCCATTTTGGCGACATGGCCAAGCAAAATATTGGGCTATAATGCTGCAACTTGGCCCAATTATTGAGGGAGTGGCACTAATAAATATAGAACAGCTTTGACACTTACATCTGTGAAGGAAACTCTTGTCGCAGGATTTTACGACTGGTAATGGGGTACACTGGTTGCAGTGAACTAGTACATACAGCGGGTCATATTTCCACCATAACTAAGCCAAATATCAAAATATTATGCTGCAATTTGGACCAAACACTGAGTGAATTACACCAATAAAGGTGGAACAGCTTTGAGACGTACAGAGGAGTTAAACCCATGTCACATTGCTCTGTAACCTGCAATGGAGGGGTCTGGCTTCAATAAACCCATGTAGGTAGTGCACCATTTTGGCGGCCTGGCCAAGCCAAATATTGGGCTATAATGCTGCAACTTGGCCCAATTATTGAGGGAGTGGCACTAATAAATATAGAACAGCTTTGACACTTACATCTGTGAAGGAAACTCTTGTCGCAGGATTTTACGACTGGTAATGGGGTACACTGGTTCCAGTGAACTAGTATATATAGCGTATCATATTTCCACCATAAGTAAGCCAAATATTAAAATGTTATTCTGCAATTTGGACCAAACACCGAGTGAATTACACCAATAAAGGTGGAACAGCTTTGAGACGTACAGAGGAGTTAAACCCATGTCACATTGCTCTGGAACCTGCAATGGAGTGGTCTGGCTTCAATAAACCCATGTAGGTAGTGCGCCATTTTGGCGACCTGGCCAAGCAAAATACTGGGCTATAATGCTGCAACTTGGCCCAATTATTGAGGGAGTGGCACTAATAAATATAGAACAGCTTTGACACATCTGTGAAGGAACCTCTTGTCGCAGGATTTTACGACTAGTAATGGGGTACACTGGTTGCAGTGTACTAGTACATACAGCGGGTCATATTTCCACCATAACTAAGCCAAATATCAAAATATTAGCCTGCAATTTGGACCAAACACTGAGTGAATTACACCAATAAAGGTGGAACAGCTTTGAGACGTACAGAGGAGTTAAACCCATGTCACATTGCTCTGGAACCTGCAATGGAGGGGTCTGGCTTCAATAAACCCATGTAGGTAGTGCGCCATTTTGGCGACCTGGCCAAGCAAAATACTGGGCTATAATGCTGCAACTTGGCCCAATTATTGAGGGAGTGGCACTAATAACTATAGAACAGCTTTGAGACTTATATCTGTGAAGGAAACTCTTGTCGCAGGATTTTATGACTGGTAATGGGGTACACTGGTTGCAGTGAACTAGTATATACAGCGGGTCATATTTCCACCATAACTAAGCCAAATATTAAAATATTATGCTGCAATTTGGACCAAACACTGAGTGAATTACACCAATAAAGGTGGAATAGCTTTAAGACGTACAGAGGAGTTAAACCCATGTCACATTGCTCTGTAACCTGCAATGGAGGGGTCTGGCTTCAATAAACCCATGTAGGTAGTGCACCATTTTGGCGGCCTGGCCAAGCCAAATATTGGGCTATAATGCTGCAACTTGGCCCAATTATTGAGGGAGTGGCACTAATAAATATAGAACAGCTTTGACACTTACATCTGTGAAGGAAACTCTTGTCGCAGGATTTTACGACTGGTAATGGGGTACACTGGTTCCAGTGAACTAGTATATATAGCGTATCATATTTCCACCATAAGTAAGCCAAATATTAAAATGTTATGCTGCAATTTGGACCAAACACCGAGTGAATTACACCAATAAAGGTGGAACAGCTTTGAGACGTACAGAGGAGTTAAACCCATGTCACATTGCTCTGTAACCTGCAATGGAGGGGTCTGCCTTCAATAAACCCATGTAGGTAGTGCGCCATTTTGGCGGCATGGCCAAGCCAAATACTGGGCTATAATGCTGCAACTTGGCCCAATTATTGAGGGAGTGGCACTAATAAATATAGAACAGCTTTGACACTTACATCTGTGAAGGAAACTCTTGTCGCAGGATTTTACGACTGGTAATGGGGTACACTGGTTGCAGTGTACTAGTACATACAGCGGGTCATATTTCCACCATAACTAAGCCAAATATCAAAATATTAGCCTGCAATTTGGACCAAACACTGAGTGAATTACACCAATAAAGGTGGAACAGCTTTGAGACGTACAGAGGAGTTAAACCCATGTCACATTGCTCTGTAACCTGCAATGCAGGGGTATGGCTTCAATAAACCCATGTAGGTAGTGCGCCATTTTGGCGACATGGCCAAGCAAAATATTGGGCTATAATGCTGCAACTTGGCCCAATTATTGAGGGAGTGGCACTAATAACTATAGAACAGCTTTGAGACTTACATCTGTGAAGGAAACTCTTGTCGCAGGATTTTACGACTGGTAATGGGGTACACTGGTTGCAGTGAACTAGTATATACAGCGGGTCATATTTCCACCATAACTAAGCCAAATATTAAAATATTATGCTGCAATTTGGACCAAACACTGAGTGAATTACACCAATAAAGGTGGAACAGCTTTAAGACATACAGAGGAGTTAAACCCATGTCACATTGCTCTGTAACCTGCAATGGAGTGGTCTGGCTTCAATAAACCCATGTAGGTAGTGCGCCATTTTGGCGACATGGCCAAGCAAAATATTGGGCTATAATGCTGCAACTTGGCCCAATTATTGAGGGAGTGGCACTAATAAATATAGAACAGCTTTGACACTTACATCTGTGAAGGAAACTCTTGTCGCAGGATTTTACGACTGGTAATGGGGTACACTGGTTGCAGTGAACTAGTACATACAGCGGGTCATATTTCCACCATAACTAAGCCAAATATCAAAATATTATGCTGCAATTTGGACCAAACACTGAGTGAATTACACCAATAAAGGTGGAACAGCTTTGAGACGTACAGAGGAGTTAAACCCATGTCACATTGCTCTGGAACCTGCAATGGAGTGGTCTGGCTTCAATAAACCCATGTAGGTAGTGCGCCATTTTGGCGACCTGGCCAAGCAAAATACTGGGCTATAATGCTGCAACTTGGCCCAATTATTGAGGGAGTGGCACTAATAAATATAGAACAGCTTTGACACATCTGTGAAGGAACCTCTTGTCGCAGGATTTTACGACTAGTAATGGGGTACACTGGTTGCAGTGTACTAGTACATACAGCGGGTCATATTTCCACCATAACTAAGCCAAATATCAAAATATTAGCCTGCAATTTGGACCAAACACTGAGTGAATTACACCAATAAAGGTGGAACAGCTTTGAGACGTACAGAGGAGTTAAACCCATGTCACATTGCTCTGGAACCTGCAATGGAGGGGTCTGGCTTCAATAAACCCATGTAGGTAGTGCGCCATTTTGGCGACCTGGCCAAGCAAAATACTGGGCTATAATGCTGCAACTTGGCCCAATTATTGAGGGAGTGGCACTAATAACTATAGAACAGCTTTGAGACTTACATCTGTGAAGGAAACTCTTGTCGCAGGATTTTATGACTGGTAATGGGGTACACTGGTTGCAGTGAACTAGTATATACAGCGGGTCATATTTCCACCATAACTAAGCCAAATATTAAAATATTATGCTGCAATTTGGACCAAACACTGAGTGAATTACACCAATAAAGGTGGAATAGCTTTAAGACGTACAGAGGAGTTAAACCCATGTCACATTGCTCTGTAACCTGCAATGGAGGGGTCTGGCTTCAATAAACCCATGTAGGTAGTGCACCATTTTGGCGGCCTGGCCAAGCCAAATATTGGGCTATAATGCTGCAACTTGGCCCAATTATTGAGGGAGTGGCACTAATAAATATAGAACAGCTTTGACACTTACATCTGTGAAGGAAACTCTTGTCGCAGGATTTTACGACTGGTAATGGGGTACACTGGTTCCAGTGAACTAGTATATATAGCGTATCATATTTCCACCATAAGTAAGCCAAATATTAAAATGTTATGCTGCAATTTGGACCAAACACCGAGTGAATTACACCAATAAAGGTGGAACAGCTTTGAGACGTACAGAGGAGTTAAACCCATGTCACATTGCTCTGTAACCTGCAATGGAGGGGTCTGCCTTCAATAAACCCATGTAGGTAGTGCGCCATTTTGGCGGCATGGCCAAGCCAAATACTGGGCTATAATGCTGCAACTTGGCCCAATTATTGAGGGAGTGGCACTAATAAATATAGAACAGCTTTGACACTTACATCTGTGAAGGAAACTCTTGTCGCAGGATTTTACGACTGGTAATGGGGTACACTGGTTGCAGTGTACTAGTACATACAGCGGGTCATATTTCCACCATAACTAAGCCAAATATCAAAATATTAGCCTGCAATTTGGACCAAACACTGAGTGAATTACACCAATAAAGGTGGAACAGCTTTGAGACGTACAGAGGAGTTAAACCCATGTCACATTGCTCTGTAACCTGCAATGCAGGGGTATGGCTTCAATAAACCCATGTAGGTAGTGCGCCATTTTGGCGACATGGCCAAGCAAAATATTGGGCTATAATGCTGCAACTTGGCCCAATTATTGAGGGAGTGGCACTAATAACTATAGAACAGCTTTGAGACTTACATCTGTGAAGGAAACTCTTGTCGCAGGATTTTACGACTGGTAATGGGGTACACTGGTTGCAGTGAACTAGTATATACAGCGGGTCATATTTCCACCATAACTAAGCCAAATATTAAAATATTATGCTGCAATTTGGACCAAACACTGAGTGAATTACACCAATAAAGGTGGAACAGCTTTAAGACATACAGAGGAGTTAAACCCATGTCACATTGCTCTGTAACCTGCAATGGAGTGGTCTGGCTTCAATAAACCCATGTAGGTAGTGCGCCATTTTGGCGACATGGCCAAGCAAAATATTGGGCTATAATGCTGCAACTTGGCCCAATTATTGAGGGAGTGGCACTAATAAATATAGAACAGCTTTGACACTTACATCTGTGAAGGAAACTCTTGTCGCAGGATTTTACGACTGGTAATGGGGTACACTGGTTGCAGTGAACTAGTACATACAGCGGGTCATATTTCCACCATAACTAAGCCAAATATCAAAATATTATGCTGCAATTTGGACCAAACACTGAGTGAATTACACCAATAAAGGTGGAACAGCTTTGAGACGTACAGAGGAGTTAAACCCATGTCACATTGCTCTGGAACCTGCAATGGAGTGGTCTGGCTTCAATAAACCCATGTAGGTAGTGCGCCATTTTGGCGCCCTGGCCAAGCAAAATACTGGGCTATAATGCTGCAACTTGGCCCAATTATTGAGGGAGTGGCACTAATAAATATAGAACAGCTTTGACACATCTGTGAAGGAACCTCTTGTCGCAGGATTTTACGACTAGTAATGGGGTACACTGGTTGCAGTGTACTAGTACATACAGCGGGTCATATTTCCACCATAACTAAGCCAAATATCAAAATATTAGCCTGCAATTTGGACCAAACACTGAGTGAATTACACCAATAAAGGTGGAACAGCTTTGAGACGTACAGAGGAGTTAAACCCATGTCACATTGCTCTGGAACCTGCAATGGAGGGGTCTGGCTTCAATAAACCCATGTAGGTAGTGCGCCATTTTGGCGACCTGGCCAAGCAAAATACTGGGCTATAATGCTGCAACTTGGCCCAATTATTGAGGGAGTGGCACTAATAACTATAGAACAGCTTTGAGACTTACATCTGTGAAGGAAACTCTTGTCGCAGGATTTTATGACTGGTAATGGGGTACACTGGTTGCAGTGAACTAGTATATACAGCGGGTCATATTTCCACCATAACTAAGCCAAATATTAAAATATTATGCTGCAATTTGGACCAAACACTGAGTGAATTACACCAATAAAGGTGGAATAGCTTTAAGACGTACAGAGGAGTTAAACCCATGTCACATTGCTCTGTAACCTGCAATGGAGGGGTCTGGCTTCAATAAACCCATGTAGGTAGTGCACCATTTTGGCGGCCTGGCCAAGCCAAATATTGGGCTATAATGCTGCAACTTGGCCCAATTATTGAGGGAGTGGCACTAATAAATATAGAACAGCTTTGACACTTACATCTGTGAAGGAAACTCTTGTCGCAGGATTTTACGACTGGTAATGGGGTACACTGGTTCCAGTGAACTAGTATATATAGCGTATCATATTTCCACCATAAGTAAGCCAAATATTAAAATGTTATGCTGCAATTTGGACCAAACACCGAGTGAATTACACCAATAAAGGTGGAACAGCTTTGAGACGTACAGAGGAGTTAAACCCATGTCACATTGCTCTGTAACCTGCAATGGAGGGGTCTGCCTTCAATAAACCCATGTAGGTAGTGCGCCATTTTGGCGGCATGGCCAAGCCAAATACTGGGCTATAATGCTGCAACTTGGCCCAATTATTGAGGGAGTGGCACTAATAAATATAGAACAGCTTTGACACTTACATCTGTGAAGGAAACTCTTGTCGCAGGATTTTACGACTGGTAATGGGGTACACTGGTTGCAGTGTACTAGTACATACAGCGGGTCATATTTCCACCATAACTAAGCCAAATATCAAAATATTAGCCTGCAATTTGGACCAAACACTGAGTGAATTACACCAATAAAGGTGGAACAGCTTTGAGACGTACAGAGGAGTTAAACCCATGTCACATTGCTCTGTAACCTGCAATGCAGGGGTATGGCTTCAATAAACCCATGTAGGTAGTGCGCCATTTTGGCGACATGGCCAAGCAAAATATTGGGCTATAATGCTGCAACTTGGCCCAATTATTGAGGGAGTGGCACTAATAACTATAGAACAGCTTTGAGACTTACATCTGTGAAGGAAACTCTTGTCGCAGGATTTTACGACTGGTAATGGGGTACACTGGTTGCAGTGAACTAGTATATACAGCGGGTCATATTTCCACCATAACTAAGCCAAATATTAAAATATTATGCTGCAATTTGGACCAAACACTGAGTGAATTACACCAATAAAGGTGGAACAGCTTTAAGACATACAGAGGAGTTAAACCCATGTCACATTGCTCTGTAACCTGCAATGGAGTGGTCTGGCTTCAATAAACCCATGTAGGTAGTGCGCCATTTTGGCGACATGGCCAAGCAAAATATTGGGCTATAATGCTGCAACTTGGCCCAATTATTGAGGGAGTGGCACTAATAAATATAGAACAGCTTTGACACTTACATCTGTGAAGGAAACTCTTGTCGCAGGATTTTACGACTGGTAATGGGGTACACTGGTTGCAGTGAACTAGTACATACAGCGGGTCATATTTCCACCATAACTAAGCCAAATATCAAAATATTATGCTGCAATTTGGACCAAACACTGAGTGAATTACACCAATAAAGGTGGAACAGCTTTGAGACGTACAGAGGAGTTAAACCCATGTCACATTGCTCTGGAACCTGCAATGGAGTGGTCTGGCTTCAATAAACCCATGTAGGTAGTGCGCCATTTTGGCGCCCTGGCCAAGCAAAATACTGGGCTATAATGCTGCAACTTGGCCCAATTATTGAGGGAGTGGCACTAATAAATATAGAACAGCTTTGACACATCTGTGAAGGAACCTCTTGTCGCAGGATTTTACGACTAGTAATGGGGTACACTGGTTGCAGTGTACTAGTACATACAGCGGGTCATATTTCCACCATAACTAAGCCAAATATCAAAATATTAGCCTGCAATTTGGACCAAACACTGAGTGAATTACACCAATAAAGGTGGAACAGCTTTGAGACGTACAGAGGAGTTAAACCCATGTCACATTGCTCTGGAACCTGCAATGGAGGGGTCTGGCTTCAATAAACCCATGTAGGTAGTGCGCCATTTTGGCGACCTGGCCAAGCAAAATACTGGGCTATAATGCTGCAACTTGGCCCAATTATTGAGGGAGTGGCACTAATAACTATAGAACAGCTTTGAGACTTACATCTGTGAAGGAAACTCTTGTCGCAGGATTTTATGACTGGTAATGGGGTACACTGGTTGCAGTGAACTAGTATATACAGCGGGTCATATTTCCACCATAACTAAGCCAAATATTAAAATATTATGCTGCAATTTGGACCAAACACTGAGTGAATTACACCAATAAAGGTGGAATAGCTTTAAGACGTACAGAGGAGTTAAACCCATGTCACATTGCTCTGTAACCTGCAATGGAGGGGTCTGGCTTCAATAAACCCATGTAGGTAGTGCACCATTTTGGCGGCCTGGCCAAGCCAAATATTGGGCTATAATGCTGCAACTTGGCCCAATTATTGAGGGAGTGGCACTAATAAATATAGAACAGCTTTGACACTTACATCTGTGAAGGAAACTCTTGTCGCAGGATTTTACGACTGGTAATGGGGTACACTGGTTCCAGTGAACTAGTATATATAGCGTATCATATTTCCACCATAAGTAAGCCAAATATTAAAATGTTATGCTGCAATTTGGACCAAACACCGAGTGAATTACACCAATAAAGGTGGAACAGCTTTGAGACGTACAGAGGAGTTAAACCCATGTCACATTGCTCTGTAACCTGCAATGGAGGGGTCTGCCTTCAATAAACCCATGTAGGTAGTGCGCCATTTTGGCGGCATGGCCAAGCCAAATACTGGGCTATAATGCTGCAACTTGGCCCAATTATTGAGGGAGTGGCACTAATAAATATAGAACAGCTTTGACACTTACATCTGTGAAGGAAACTCTTGTCGCAGGATTTTACGACTGGTAATGGGGTACACTGGTTGCAGTGTACTAGTACATACAGCGGGTCATATTTCCACCATAACTAAGCCAAATATCAAAATATTAGCCTGCAATTTGGACCAAACACTGAGTGAATTACACCAATAAAGGTGGAACAGCTTTGAGACGTACAGAGGAGTTAAACCCATGTCACATTGCTCTGTAACCTGCAATGCAGGGGTATGGCTTCAATAAACCCATGTAGGTAGTGCGCCATTTTGGCGACATGGCCAAGCAAAATATTAGGCTATAATGCTGCAACTTGGCCCAATTATTGAGGGAGTGGCACTAATAACTATAGAACAGCTTTGAGACTTACATCTGTGAAGGAAACTCTTGTCGCAGGATTTTACGACTGGTAATGGGGTACACTGGTTGCAGTGAACTAGTATATACAGCGGGTCATATTTCCACCATAACTAAGCCAAATATTAAAATATTATGCTGCAATTTGGACCAAACACTGAGTGAATTACACCAATAAAGGTGGAACAGCTTTAAGACATACAGAGGAGTTAAACCCATGTCACATTGCTCTGTAACCTGCAATGGAGTGGTCTGGCTTCAATAAACCCATGTAGGTAGTGCGCCATTTTGGCGACATGGCCAAGCAAAATATTGGGCTATAATGCTGCAACTTGGCCCAATTATTGAGGGAGTGGCACTAATAAATATAGAACAGCTTTGACACTTACATCTGTGAAGGAAACTCTTGTCGCAGGATTTTACGACTGGTAATGGGGTACACTGGTTGCAGTGAACTAGTACATACAGCGGGTCATATTTCCACCATAACTAAGCCAAATATCAAAATATTATGCTGCAATTTGGACCAAACACTGAGTGAATTACACCAATAAAGGTGGAACAGCTTTGAGACGTACAGAGGAGTTAAACCCATGTCACATTGCTCTGGAACCTGCAATGGAGTGGTCTGGCTTCAATAAACCCATGTAGGTAGTGCGCCATTTTGGCGACCTGGCCAAGCAAAATACTGGGCTATAATGCTGCAACTTGGCCCAATTATTGAGGGAGTGGCACTAATAAATATAGAACAGCTTTGACACATCTGTGAAGGAACCTCTTGTCGCAGGATTTTACGACTAGTAATGGGGTACACTGGTTGCAGTGTACTAGTACATACAGCGGGTCATATTTCCACCATAACTAAGCCAAATATCAAAATATTAGCCTGCAATTTGGACCAAACACTGAGTGAATTACACCAATAAAGGTGGAACAGCTTTGAGACGTACAGAGGAGTTAAACCCATGTCACATTGCTCTGGAACCTGCAATGGAGGGGTCTGGCTTCAATAAACCCATGTAGGTAGTGCGCCATTTTGGCGACCTGGCCAAGCAAAATACTGGGCTATAATGCTGCAACTTGGCCCAATTATTGAGGGAGTGGCACTAATAACTATAGAACAGCTTTGAGACTTACATCTGTGAAGGAAACTCTTGTCGCAGGATTTTATGACTGGTAATGGGGTACACTGGTTGCAGTGAACTAGTATATACAGCGGGTCATATTTCCACCATAACTAAGCCAAATATTAAAATATTATGCTGCAATTTGGACCAAACACTGAGTGAATTACACCAATAAAGGTGGAATAGCTTTAAGACGTACAGAGGAGTTAAACCCATGTCACATTGCTCTGTAACCTGCAATGGAGGGGTCTGGCTTCAATAAACCCATGTAGGTAGTGCACCATTTTGGCGGCCTGGCCAAGCCAAATATTGGGCTATAATGCTGCAACTTGGCCCAATTATTGAGGGAGTGGCACTAATAAATATAGAACAGCTTTGACACTTACATCTGTGAAGGAAACTCTTGTCGCAGGATTTTACGACTGGTAATGGGGTACACTGGTTCCAGTGAACTAGTATATATAGCGTATCATATTTCCACCATAAGTAAGCCAAATATTAAAATGTTATGCTGCAATTTGGACCAAACACCGAGTGAATTACACCAATAAAGGTGGAACAGCTTTGAGACGTACAGAGGAGTTAAACCCATGTCACATTGCTCTGTAACCTGCAATGGAGGGGTCTGCCTTCAATAAACCCATGTAGGTAGTGCGCCATTTTGGCGGCATGGCCAAGCCAAATACTGGGCTATAATGCTGCAACTTGGCCCAATTATTGAGGGAGTGGCACTAATAAATATAGAACAGCTTTGACACTTACATCTGTGAAGGAAACTCTTGTCGCAGGATTTTACGACTGGTAATGGGGTACACTGGTTGCAGTGTACTAGTACATACAGCGGGTCATATTTCCACCATAACTAAGCCAAATATCAAAATATTAGCCTGCAATTTGGACCAAACACTGAGTGAATTACACCAATAAAGGTGGAACAGCTTTGAGACGTACAGAGGAGTTAAACCCATGTCACATTGCTCTGTAACCTGCAATGCAGGGGTATGGCTTCAATAAACCCATGTAGGTAGTGCGCCATTTTGGCGACATGGCCAAGCAAAATATTGGGCTATAATGCTGCAACTTGGCCCAATTATTGAGGGAGTGGCACTAATAACTATAGAACAGCTTTGAGACTTACATCTGTGAAGGAAACTCTTGTCGCAGGATTTTACGACTGGTAATGGGGTACACTGGTTGCAGTGAACTAGTATATACAGCGGGTCATATTTCCACCATAACTAAGCCAAATATTAAAATATTATGCTGCAATTTGGACCAAACACTGAGTGAATTACACCAATAAAGGTGGAACAGCTTTAAGACATACAGAGGAGTTAAACCCATGTCACATTGCTCTGTAACCTGCAATGGAGTGGTCTGGCTTCAATAAACCCATGTAGGTAGTGCGCCATTTTGGCGACATGGCCAAGCAAAATATTGGGCTATAATGCTGCAACTTGGCCCAATTATTGAGGGAGTGGCACTAATAAATATAGAACAGCTTTGACACTTACATCTGTGAAGGAAACTCTTGTCGCAGGATTTTACGACTGGTAATGGGGTACACTGGTTGCAGTGAACTAGTACATACAGCGGGTCATATTTCCACCATAACTAAGCCAAATATCAAAATATTATGCTGCAATTTGGACCAAACACTGAGTGAATTACACCAATAAAGGTGGAACAGCTTTGAGACGTACAGAGGAGTTAAACCCATGTCACATTGCTCTGTAACCTGCAATGGAGGGGTCTGGCTTCAATAAACCCATGTAGGTAGTGCACCATTTTGGCGGCCTGGCCAAGCCAAATATTGGGCTATAATGCTGCAACTTGGCCCAATTATTGAGGGAGTGGCACTAATAAATATAGAACAGCTTTGACACTTACATCTGTGAAGGAAACTCTTGTCGCAGGATTTTACGACTGGTAATGGGGTACACTGGTTCCAGTGAACTAGTATATATAGCGTATCATATTTCCACCATAAGTAAGCCAAATATTAAAATGTTATTCTGCAATTTGGACCAAACACCGAGTGAATTACACCAATAAAGGTGGAACAGCTTTGAGACATACAGAGGAGTTAAACCCATGTCACATTGCTCTGGAACCTGCAATGGAGTGGTCTGGCTTCAATAAACCCATGTAGGTAGTGCGCCATTTTGGCGACCTGGCCAAGCAAAATACTGGGCTATAATGCTGCAACTTGGCCCAATTATTGAGGGAGTGGCACTAATAAATATAGAACAGCTTTGACACATCTGTGAAGGAACCTCTTGTCGCAGGATTTTACGACTAGTAATGGGGTACACTGGTTGCAGTGTACTAGTACATACAGCGGGTCATATTTCCACCATAACTAAGCCAAATATCAAAATATTAGCCTGCAATTTGGACCAAACACTGAGTGAATTACACCAATAAAGGTGGAACAGCTTTGAGACGTACAGAGGAGTTAAACCCATGTCACATTGCTCTGGAACCTGCAATGGAGGGGTCTGGCTTCAATAAACCCATGTAGGTAGTGCGCCATTTTGGCGACCTGGCCAAGCAAAATACTGGGCTATAATGCTGCAACTTGGCCCAATTATTGAGGGAGTGGCACTAATAAATATAGAACAGCTTTGACACATCTGTGAAGGAAACTCTTGTCGCAGGATTTTACGACTGGTAATGGGGTACACTGGTTCCAGTGAACTAGTATATACAGCGTATCATATTTCCAAGATAACTAAGCCAAATATCAAAATATTATGCTGCAATTTGGACCAAACACTGAGTGAATTACACCAATAAAGGTGGAACAGCTTTGAGATGTACAGAGGAGTTAAACCCATGTCACATTGCTCTGTAACCTGCAATGGAGGGGTCTGGCTTCAATAAACCCATGTAGGTAGTGCGCCATTTTGGCGGCATGGCCAAGCCAAATACTGGGCTATAATGCTGCAACTTGGCCCAATTATTGAGGGAGTGGCACTAATAAATATAGAACAGCTTTGACACTTACATCTGTGAAGGAAACTCTTGTCGCAGGATTTTACGACTGGTAATGGGGTACACTGGTTGCAGTGTACTAGTACATACAGCGGGTCATATTTCCACCATAACTAAGCCAAATATCAAAATATTAGCCTGCAATTTGGACCAAACACTGAGTGAATTACACCAATAAAGGTGGAACAGCTTTGAGACGTACAGAGGAGTTAAACCCATGTCACATTGCTCTGGAACCTGCAATGGAGTGGTCTGGCTTCAATAAACCCATGTAGGTAGTGCGCCATTTTGGCGACCTGGCCAAGCAAAATACTGGGCTATAATGCTGCAACTTGGCCCAATTATTGAGGGAGTGGCACTAATAAATATAGAACAGCTTTGACACATCTGTGAAGGAACCTCTTGTCGCAGGATTTTACGACTAGTAATGGGGTACACTGGTTCCAGTGAACTAGTATATACAGCGTATCATATTTCCAAGATAACTAAGCCAAATATCAAAATATTATGCTGCAATTTGGACCAAACACTGAGTGAATTACACCAATAAAGGTGGAACAGCTTTGAGACGTACAGAGGAGTTAAACCCATGTCACATTGCTCTGTAACCTGCAATGGAGGGGTCTGGCTTCAATAAACCCATGTAGGTAGTGCGCCATTTTGGCGGCATGGCCAAGCCAAATACTGGGCTATAATGCTGCATCTTGGCCCAATTATTGAGGGAGTGGCACTAATAAATATAGAACAGCTTTGACACTTACATCTGTGAAGGAAACTCTTGTCGCAGGATTTTACGACTGGTAATGGGGTACACTGGTTGCAGTGTACTAGTACATACAGCGGGTCATATTTCCACCATAACTAAGCCAAATATCAAAATATTAGCCTGCAATTTGGACCAAACACTGAGTGAATTACACCAATAAAGTGGAACAGCTTTGAGACGTACAGAGGAGTTAAACCCATGTCACATTGCTCTGTAACCTGCAATGGAGGGGTATGGCTTCAATAAACCCATGTAGGTAGTGCGCCATTTTGGCGACATGGCCAAGCAAAATATTGGGCTATAATGCTGCAACTTGGCCCAATTATTGAGGGAGTGGCACTAATAACTATAGAACAGCTTTGAGACTTACATCTGTGAAGGAAACTCTTGTCGCAGGATTTTATGACTGGTAATGGGGTACACTGGTTGCAGTGAACTAGTATATACAGCGGGTCATATTTCCACCATAACTAAGCCAAATATTAAAATATTATGCTGCAATTTGGACCAAACACTGAGTGAATTACACCAATAAAGGTGGAATAGCTTTAAGACGTACAGAGGAGTTAAACCCATGTCACATTGCTCTGTAACCTGCAATGGAGTGGTCTGGCTTCAATAAACCCATGTAGGTAGTGCGCCATTTTGGCGACCTGGCCAAGCAAAATACTGGGCTATAATGCTGCAACTTGGCCCAATTATTGAGGGAGTGGCACTAATAAATATAGAACAGCTTTGACACTTACATCTGTGAAGGAAACTCTTGTCGCAGGATTTTACGACTAGTAATGGGGTACACTGGTTCCAGTGAACTAGTATATATAGCGTATCATATTTCCACCATAAGTAAGCCAAATATTAAAATGTTATTCTGCAATTTGGACCAAACACCGAGTGAATTACACCAATAAAGGTGGAACAGCTTTGAGACGTACAGAGGAGTTAAACCCATGTCACATTGCTCTGGAACCTGCAATGGAGTGGTCTGGCTTCAATAAACCCATGTAGGTAGTGCGCCATTTTGGCGACCTGGCCAAGCAAAATACTGGGCTATAATGCTGCAACTTGGCCCAATTATTGAGGGAGTGACACTAATAAATATAGAACAGCTTTGACACATCTGTGAAGGAACCTCTTGTCGCAGGATTTTACGACTAGTAATGGGGTACACTGGTTGCAGTGTACTAGTACATACAGCGGGTCATATTTCCACCATAACTAAGCCAAATATCAAAATATTAGCCTGCAATTTGGACCAAACACTGAGTGAATTACACCAATAAAGGTGGAACAGCTTTGAGACGTACAGAGGAGTTAAACCCATGTCACATTGCTCTGGAACCTGCAATGGAGGGGTCTGGCTTCAATAAACCCATGTAGGTAGTGCGCCATTTTGGCGACCTGGCCAAGCAAAATACTGGGCTATAATGCTGCAACTTGGCCCAATTATTGAGGGAGTGGCACTAATAAATATAGAACAGCTTTGACACATCTGTGAAGGAAACTCTTGTCGCAGGATTTTACGACTGGTAATGGGGTACACTGGTTCCAGTGAACTAGTATATACAGCGTATCATATTTCCAAGATAACTAAGCCAAATATCAAAATATTATGCTGCAATTTGGACCAAACACTGAGTGAATTACACCAATAAAGGTGGAACAGCTTTGAGACGTACAGAGGAGTTAAACCCATGTCACATTGCTCTGTAACCTGCAATGGAGGGGTATGGCTTCAATAAACCCATGTAGGTAGTGCGCCATTTTGGCGACATGGCCAAGCAAAATATTGGGCTATAATGCTGCAACTTGGCCCAATTATTGAGGGAGTGGCACTAATAACTATAGAACAGCTTTGAGACTTACATCTGTGAAGGAAACTCTTGTCGCAGGATTTTATGACTGGTAATGGGGTACACTGGTTGCAGTGAACTAGTATATACAGCGGGTCATATTTCCACCATAACTAAGCCAAATATTAAAATATTATGCTGCAATTTGGACCAAACACTGAGTGAATTACACCAATAAAGGTGGAATAGCTTTAAGACGTACAGAGGAGTTAAACCCATGTCACATTGCTCTGTAACCTGCAATGGAGTGGTCTGGCTTCAATAAACCCATGTAGGTAGTGCGCCATTTTGGCGACCTGGCCAAGCAAAATACTGGGCTATAATGCTGCAACTTGGCCCAATTATTGAGGGAGTGGCACTAATAAATATAGAACAGCTTTGACACTTACATCTGTGAAGGAAACTCTTGTCGCAGGATTTTACGACTAGTAATGGGGTACACTGGTTCCAGTGAACTAGTATATATAGCGTATCATATTTCCACCATAAGTAAGCCAAATATTAAAATGTTATTCTGCAATTTGGACCAAACACCGAGTGAATTACACCAATAAAGGTGGAACAGCTTTGAGACGTACAGAGGAGTTAAACCCATGTCACATTGCTCTGGAACCTGCAATGGAGTGGTCTGGCTTCAATAAACCCATGTAGGTAGTGCGCCATTTTGGCGACCTGGCCAAGCAAAATACTGGGCTATAATGCTGCAACTTGGCCCAATTATTGAGGGAGTGGCACTAATAAATATAGAACAGCTTTGACACATCTGTGAAGGAACCTCTTGTCGCAGGATTTTACGACTAGTAATGGGGTACACTGGTTGCAGTGTACTAGTACATACAGCGGGTCATATTTCCACCATAACTAAGCCAAATATCAAAATATTAGCCTGCAATTTGGACCAAACACTGAGTGAATTACACCAATAAAGGTGGAACAGCTTTGAGACGTACAGAGGAGTTAAACCCATGTCACATTGCTCTGGAACCTGCAATGGAGGGGTCTGGCTTCAATAAACCCATGTAGGTAGTGCGCCATTTTGGCGACCTGGCCAAGCAAAATACTGGGCTATAATGCTGCAACTTGGCCCAATTATTGAGGGAGTGGCACTAATAAATATAGAACAGCTTTGACACATCTGTGAAGGAAACTCTTGTCGCAGGATTTTACGACTGGTAATGGGGTACACTGGTTCCAGTGAACTAGTATATACAGCGTATCATATTTCCAAGATAACTAAGCCAAATATCAAAATATTATGCTGCAATTTGGACCAAACACTGAGTGAATTACACCAATAAAGGTGGAACAGCTTTGAGACGTACAGAGGAGTTAAACCCATGTCACATTGCTCTGTAACCTGCAATGGAGGGGTCTGGCTTCAATAAACCCATGTAGGTAGTGCGCCATTTTGGCGGCATGGCCAAGCCAAATACTGGGCTATAATGCTGCAACTTGGCCCAATTATTGAGGGAGTGGCACTAATAAATATAGAACAGCTTTGACACTTACATCTGTGAAGGAAACTCTTGTCGCAGGATTTTACGACTGGTAATGGGGTACACTGGTTGCAGTGTACTAGTACATACAGCGGGTCATATTTCCACCATAACTAAGCCAAATATCAAAATATTAGCCTGCAATTTGGACCAAACACTGAGTGAATTACACCAATAAAGGTGGAACAGCTTTGAGACGTACAGAGGAGTTAAACCCATGTCACATTGCTCTGGAACCTGCAATGGAGTGGTCTGGCTTCAATAAACCCATGTAGGTAGTGCGCCATTTTGGCGACCTGGCCAAGCAAAATACTGGGCTATAATGCTGCAACTTGGCCCAATTATTGAGGGAGTGGCACTAATAAATATAGAACAGCTTTGACACATCTGTGAAGGAACCTCTTGTCGCAGGATTTTACGACTAGTAATGGGGTACACTGGTTCCAGTGAACTAGTATATACAGCGTATCATATTTCCAAGATAACTAAGCCAAATATCAAAATATTATGCTGCAATTTGGACCAAACACTGAGTGAATTACACCAATAAAGGTGGAACAGCTTTGAGACGTACAGAGGAGTTAAACCCATGTCACATTGCTCTGTAACCTGCAATGGAGGGGTCTGGCTTCAATAAACCCATGTAGGTAGTGCGCCATTTTGGCGGCATGGCCAAGCCAAATACTGGGCTATAATGCTGCATCTTGGCCCAATTATTGAGGGAGTGGCACTAATAAATATAGAACAGCTTTGACACTTACATCTGTGAAGGAAACTCTTGTCGCAGGATTTTACGACTGGTAATGGGGTACACTGGTTGCAGTGTACTAGTACATACAGCGGGTCATATTTCCACCATAACTAAGCCAAATATCAAAATATTAGCCTGCAATTTGGACCAAACACTGAGTGAATTACACCAATAAAGTGGAACAGCTTTGAGACGTACAGAGGAGTTAAACCCATGTCACATTGCTCTGTAACCTGCAATGGAGGGGTATGGCTTCAATAAACCCATGTAGGTAGTGCGCCATTTTGGCGACATGGCCAAGCAAAATATTGGGCTATAATGCTGCAACTTGGCCCAATTATTGAGGGAGTGGCACTAATAACTATAGAACAGCTTTGAGACTTACATCTGTGAAGGAAACTCTTGTCGCAGGATTTTATGACTGGTAATGGGGTACACTGGTTGCAGTGAACTAGTATATACAGCGGGTCATATTTCCACCATAACTAAGCCAAATATTAAAATATTATGCTGCAATTTGGACCAAACACTGAGTGAATTACACCAATAAAGGTGGAATAGCTTTAAGACGTACAGAGGAGTTAAACCCATGTCACATTGCTCTGTAACCTGCAATGGAGTGGTCTGGCTTCAATAAACCCATGTAGGTAGTGCGCCATTTTGGCGACCTGGCCAAGCAAAATACTGGGCTATAATGCTGCAACTTGGCCCAATTATTGAGGGAGTGGCACTAATAAATATAGAACAGCTTTGACACTTACATCTGTGAAGGAAACTCTTGTCGCAGGATTTTACGACTAGTAATGGGGTACACTGGTTCCAGTGAACTAGTATATATAGCGTATCATATTTCCACCATAAGTAAGCCAAATATTAAAATGTTATTCTGCAATTTGGACCAAACACCGAGTGAATTACACCAATAAAGGTGGAACAGCTTTGAGACGTGCAGAGGAGTTAAACCCATGTCACATTGCTCTGGAACCTGCAATGGAGTGGTCTGGCTTCAATAAACCCATGTAGGTAGTGCGCCATTTTGGCGACCTGGCCAAGCAAAATACTGGGCTATAATGCTGCAACTTGGCCCAATTATTGAGGGAGTGACACTAATAAATATAGAACAGCTTTGACACATCTGTGAAGGAACCTCTTGTCGCAGGATTTTACGACTAGTAATGGGGTACACTGGTTGCAGTGTACTAGTACATACAGCGGGTCATATTTCCACCATAACTAAGCCAAATATCAAAATATTAGCCTGCAATTTGGACCAAACACTGAGTGAATTACACCAATAAAGGTGGAACAGCTTTGAGACGTACAGAGGAGTTAAACCCATGTCACATTGCTCTGGAACCTGCAATGGAGGGGTCTGGCTTCAATAAACCCATGTAGGTAGTGCGCCATTTTGGCGACCTGGCCAAGCAAAATACTGGGCTATAATGCTGCAACTTGGCCCAATTATTGAGGGAGTGGCACTAATAAATATAGAACAGCTTTGACACATCTGTGAAGGAAACTCTTGTCGCAGGATTTTACGACTGGTAATGGGGTACACTGGTTCCAGTGAACTAGTATATACAGCGTATCATATTTCCAAGATAACTAAGCCAAATATCAAAATATTATGCTGCAATTTGGACCAAACACTGAGTGAATTACACCAATAAAGGTGGAACAGCTTTGAGACGTACAGAGGAGTTAAACCCATGTCACATTGCTCTGTAACCTGCAATGGAGGGGTATGGCTTCAATAAACCCATGTAGGTAGTGCGCCATTTTGGCGACATGGCCAAGCAAAATATTGGGCTATAATGCTGCAACTTGGCCCAATTATTGAGGGAGTGGCACTAATAACTATAGAACAGCTTTGAGACTTACATCTGTGAAGGAAACTCTTGTCGCAGGATTTTATGACTGGTAATGGGGTACACTGGTTGCAGTGAACTAGTATATACAGCGGGTCATATTTCCACCATAACTAAGCCAAATATTAAAATATTATGCTGCAATTTGGACCAAACACTGAGTGAATTACACCAATAAAGGTGGAATAGCTTTAAGACGTACAGAGGAGTTAAACCCATGTCACATTGCTCTGTAACCTGCAATGGAGTGGTCTGGCTTCAATAAACCCATGTAGGTAGTGCGCCATTTTGGCGACCTGGCCAAGCAAAATACTGGGCTATAATGCTGCAACTTGGCCCAATTATTGAGGGAGTGGCACTAATAAATATAGAACAGCTTTGACACTTACATCTGTGAAGGAAACTCTTGTCGCAGGATTTTACGACTAGTAATGGGGTACACTGGTTCCAGTGAACTAGTATATATAGCGTATCATATTTCCACCATAAGTAAGCCAAATATTAAAATGTTATTCTGCAATTTGGACCAAACACCGAGTGAATTACACCAATAAAGGTGGAACAGCTTTGAGACGTACAGAGGAGTTAAACCCATGTCACATTGCTCTGGAACCTGCAATGGAGTGGTCTGGCTTCAATAAACCCATGTAGGTAGTGCGCCATTTTGGCGACCTGGCCAAGCAAAATACTGGGCTATAATGCTGCAACTTGGCCCAATTATTGAGGGAGTGGCACTAATAAATATAGAACAGCTTTGACACATCTGTGAAGGAACCTCTTGTCGCAGGATTTTACGACTAGTAATGGGGTACACTGGTTGCAGTGTACTAGTACATACAGCGGGTCATATTTCCACCATAACTAAGCCAAATATCAAAATATTAGCCTGCAATTTGGACCAAACACTGAGTGAATTACACCAATAAAGGTGGAACAGCTTTGAGACGTACAGAGGAGTTAAACCCATGTCACATTGCTCTGGAACCTGCAATGGAGGGGTCTGGCTTCAATAAACCCATGTAGGTAGTGCGCCATTTTGGCGACCTGGCCAAGCAAAATACTGGGCTATAATGCTGCAACTTGGCCCAATTATTGAGGGAGTGGCACTAATAAATATAGAACAGCTTTGACACTTACATCTGTGAAGGAAACTCTTGTCGCAGGATTTTACGACTAGTAATGGGGTACACTGGTTCCAGTGAACTAGTATATATAGCGTATCATATTTCCAAGATAACTAAGCCAAATATCAAAATATTATGCTGCAATTTGGACCAAACACTGAGTGAATTACACCAATAAAGGTGGAACAGCTTTGAGACGTACAGAGGAGTTAAACCCATGTCACATTGCTCTGTAACCTGCAATGGAGGGGTCTGGCTTCAATAAACCCATGTAGGTAGTGCGCCATTTTGGCGGCATGGCCAAGCCAAATACTGGGCTATAATGCTGCAACTTGGCCCAATTATTGAGGGAGTGGCACTAATAAATATAGAACAGCTTTGACACTTACATCTGTGAAGGAAACTCTTGTCGCAGGATTTTACGACTGGTAATGGGGTACACTGGTTGCAGTGTACTAGTACATACAGCGGGTCATATTTCCACCATAACTAAGCCAAATATCAAAATATTAGCCTGCAATTTGGACCAAACACTGAGTGAATTACACCAATAAAGGTGGAACAGCTTTGAGACGTACAGAGGAGTTAAACCCATGTCACATTGCTCTGGAACCTGCAATGGAGTGGTCTGGCTTCAATAAACCCATGTAGGTAGTGCGCCATTTTGGCGACCTGGCCAAGCAAAATACTGGGCTATAATGCTGCAACTTGGCCCAATTATTGAGGGAGTGGCACTAATAAATATAGAACAGCTTTGACACATCTGTGAAGGAACCTCTTGTCGCAGGATTTTACGACTAGTAATGGGGTACACTGGTTCCAGTGAACTAGTATATACAGCGTATCATATTTCCAAGATAACTAAGCCAAATATCAAAATATTATGCTGCAATTTGGACCAAACACTGAGTGAATTACACCAATAAAGGTGGAACAGCTTTGAGACGTACAGAGGAGTTAAACCCATGTCACATTGCTCTGTAACCTGCAATGGAGGGGTCTGGCTTCAATAAACCCATGTAGGTAGTGCGCCATTTTGGCGGCATGGCCAAGCCAAATACTGGGCTATAATGCTGCAACTTGGCCCAATTATTGAGGGAGTGGCACTAATAAATATAGAACAGCTTTGACACTTACATCTGTGAAGGAAACTCTTGTCGCAGGATTTTACGACTGGTAATGGGGTACACTGGTTGCAGTGTACTAGTACATACAGCGGGTCATATTTCCACCATAACTAAGCCAAATATCAAAATATTAGCCTGCAATTTGGACCAAACACTGAGTGAATTACACCAATAAAGTGGAACAGCTTTGAGACGTACAGAGGAGTTAAACCCATGTCACATTGCTCTGTAACCTGCAATGGAGGGGTATGGCTTCAATAAACCCATGTAGGTAGTGCGCCATTTTGGCGACATGGCCAAGCAAAATATTGGGCTATAATGCTGCAACTTGGCCCAATTATTGAGGGAGTGGCACTAATAACTATAGAACAGCTTTGAGACTTACATCTGTGAAGGAAACTCTTGTCGCAGGATTTTATGACTGGTAATGGGGTACACTGGTTGCAGTGAACTAGTATATACAGCGGGTCATATTTCCACCATAACTAAGCCAAATATTAAAATATTATGCTGCAATTTGGACCAAACACTGAGTGAATTACACCAATAAAGGTGGAATAGCTTTAAGACGTACAGAGGAGTTAAACCCATGTCACATTGCTCTGTAACCTGCAATGGAGTGGTCTGGCTTCAATAAACCCATGTAGGTAGTGCGCCATTTTGGCGACCTGGCCAAGCAAAATACTGGGCTATAATGCTGCAACTTGGCCCAATTATTGAGGGAGTGGCACTAATAAATATAGAACAGCTTTGACACTTACATCTGTGAAGGAAACTCTTGTCGCAGGATTTTACGACTAGTAATGGGGTACACTGGTTCCAGTGAACTAGTATATATAGCGTATCATATTTCCAAGATAACTAAGCCAAATATCAAAATATTATGCTGCAATTTGGACCAAACACTGAGTGAATTACACCAATAAAGGTGGAACAGCTTTGAGACGTACAGAGGAGTTAAACCCATGTCACATTGCTCTGTAACCTGCAATGGAGGGGTCTGGCTTCAATAAACCCATGTAGGTAGTGCGCCATTTTGGCGGCATGGCCAAGCCAAATACTGGGCTATAATGCTGCAACTTGGCCCAATTATTGAGGGAGTGGCACTAATAAATATAGAACAGCTTTGACACTTACATCTGTGAAGGAAACTCTTGTCGCAGGATTTTACGACTGGTAATGGGGTACACTGGTTGCAGTGTACTAGTACATACAGCGGGTCATATTTCCACCATAACTAAGCCAAATATCAAAATATTAGCCTGCAATTTGGACCAAACACTGAGTGAATTACACCAATAAAGGTGGAACAGCTTTGAGACGTACAGAGGAGTTAAACCCATGTCACATTGCTCTGGAACCTGCAATGGAGTGGTCTGGCTTCAATAAACCCATGTAGGTAGTGCGCCATTTTGGCGACCTGGCCAAGCAAAATACTGGGCTATAATGCTGCAACTTGGCCCAATTATTGAGGGAGTGGCACTAATAAATATAGAACAGCTTTGACACATCTGTGAAGGAACCTCTTGTCGCAGGATTTTACGACTAGTAATGGGGTACACTGGTTCCAGTGAACTAGTATATACAGCGTATCATATTTCCAAGATAACTAAGCCAAATATCAAAATATTATGCTGCAATTTGGACCAAACACTGAGTGAATTACACCAATAAAGGTGGAACAGCTTTGAGACGTACAGAGGAGTTAAACCCATGTCACATTGCTCTGTAACCTGCAATGGAGGGGTCTGGCTTCACTAAACCCATGTAGGTAGTGCGCCATTTTGGCGGCATGGCCAAGCCAAATACTGGGCTATAATGCTGCAACTTGGCCCAATTATTGAGGGAGTGGCACTAATAAATATAGAACAGCTTTGACACTTACATCTGTGAAGGAAACTCTTGTCGCAGGATTTTACGACTGGTAATGGGGTACACTGGTTGCAGTGTACTAGTACATACAGCGGGTCATATTTCCACCATAACTAAGCCAAATATCAAAATATTAGCCTGCAATTTGGACCAAACACTGAGTGAATTACACCAATAAAGTGGAACAGCTTTGAGACGTACAGAGGAGTTAAACCCATGTCACATTGCTCTGTAACCTGCAATGGAGGGGTATGGCTTCAATAAACCCATGTAGGTAGTGCGCCATTTTGGCGACATGGCCAAGCAAAATATTGGGCTATAATGCTGCAACTTGGCCCAATTATTGAGGGAGTGGCACTAATAACTATAGAACAGCTTTGAGACTTACATCTGTGAAGGAAACTCTTGTCGCAGGATTTTATGACTGGTAATGGGGTACACTGGTTGCAGTGAACTAGTATATACAGCGGGTCATATTTCCACCATAACTAAGCCAAATATTAAAATATTATGCTGCAATTTGGACCAAACACTGAGTGAATTACACCAATAAAGGTGGAATAGCTTTAAGACGTACAGAGGAGTTAAACCCATGTCACATTGCTCTGTAACCTGCAATGGAGTGGTCTGGCTTCAATAAACCCATGTAGGTAGTGCGCCATTTTGGCGACCTGGCCAAGCAAAATACTGGGCTATAATGCTGCAACTTGGCCCAATTATTGAGGGAGTGGCACTAATAAATATAGAACAGTTTTGACACTTACATCTGTGAAGGAAACTCTTGTCGCAGGATTTTACGACTAGTAATGGGGTACACTGGTTCCAGTGAACTAGTATATATAGCGTATCATATTTCCAAGATAACTAAGCCAAATATCAAAATATTATGCTGCAATTTGGACCAAACACTGAGTGAATTACACCAATAAAGGTGGAACAGCTTTGAGACGTACAGAGGAGTTAAACCCATGTCACATTGCTCTGTAACCTGCAATGGAGGGGTCTGGCTTCAATAAACCCATGTAGGTAGTGCGCCATTTTGGCGGCATGGCCAAGCCAAATACTGGGCTATAATGCTGCAACTTGGCCCAATTATTGAGGGAGTGGCACTAATAAATATAGAACAGCTTTGACACTTACATCTGTGAAGGAAACTCTTGTCGCAGGATTTTACGACTGGTAATGGGGTACACTGGTTGCAGTGTACTAGTACATACAGCGGGTCATATTTCCACCATAACTAAGCCAAATATCAAAATATTAGCCTGCAATTTGGACCAAACACTGAGTGAATTACACCAATAAAGGTGGAACAGCTTTGAGACGTACAGAGGAGTTAAACCCATGTCACATTGCTCTGGAACCTGCAATGGAGTGGTCTGGCTTCAATAAACCCATGTAGGTAGTGCGCCATTTTGGCGACCTGGCCAAGCAAAATACTGGGCTATAATGCTGCAACTTGGCCCAATTATTGAGGGAGTGGCACTAATAAATATAGAACAGCTTTGACACATCTGTGAAGGAACCTCTTGTCGCAGGATTTTACGACTAGTAATGGGGTACACTGGTTCCAGTGAACTAGTATATACAGCGTATCATATTTCCAAGATAACTAAGCCAAATATCAAAATATTATGCTGCAATTTGGACCAAACACTGAGTGAATTACACCAATAAAGGTGGAACAGCTTTGAGACGTACAGAGGAGTTAAACCCATGTCACATTGCTCTGTAACCTGCAATGGAGGGGTCTGGCTTCAATAAACCCATGTAGGTAGTGCGCCATTTTGGCGGCATGGCCAAGCCAAATACTGGGCTATAATGCTGCAACTTGGCCCAATTATTGAGGGAGTGGCACTAATAAATATAGAACAGCTTTGACACTTACATCTGTGAAGGAAACTCTTGTCGCAGGATTTTACGACTGGTAATGGGGTACACTGGTTGCAGTGTACTAGTACATACAGCGGGTCATATTTCCACCATAACTAAGCCAAATATCAAAATATTAGCCTGCAATTTGGACCAAACACTGAGTGAATTACACCAATAAAGTGGAACAGCTTTGAGACGTACAGAGGAGTTAAACCCATGTCACATTGCTCTGTAACCTGCAATGGAGGGGTATGGCTTCAATAAACCCATGTAGGTAGTGCGCCATTTTGGCGACATGGCCAAGCAAAATATTGGGCTATAATGCTGCAACTTGGCCCAATTATTGAGGGAGTGGCACTAATAACTATAGAACAGCTTTGAGACTTACATCTGTGAAGGAAACTCTTGTCGCAGGATTTTATGACTGGTAATGGGGTACACTGGTTGCAGTGAACTAGTATATACAGCGGGTCATATTTCCACCATAACTAAGCCAAATATTAAAATATTATGCTGCAATTTGGACCAAACACTGAGTGAATTACACCAATAAAGGTGGAATAGCTTTAAGACGTACAGAGGAGTTAAACCCATGTCACATTGCTCTGTAACCTGCAATGGAGTGGTCTGGCTTCAATAAACCCATGTAGGTAGTGCGCCATTTTGGCGACCTGGCCAAGCAAAATACTGGGCTATAATGCTGCAACTTGGCCCAATTATTGAGGGAGTGGCACTAATAAATATAGAACAGCTTTGACACTTACATCTGTGAAGGAAACTCTTGTCGCAGGATTTTACGACTAGTAATGGGGTACACTGGTTCCAGTGAACTAGTATATATAGCGTATCATATTTCCAAGATAACTAAGCCAAATATCAAAATATTATGCTGCAATTTGGACCAAACACTGAGTGAATTACACCAATAAAGGTGGAACAGCTTTGAGACGTACAGAGGAGTTAAACCCATGTCACATTGCTCTGTAACCTGCAATGGAGGGGTCTGGCTTCAATAAACCCATGTAGGTAGTGCGCCATTTTGGCGGCATGGCCAAGCCAAATACTGGGCTATAATGCTGCAACTTGGCCCAATTATTGAGGGAGTGGCACTAATAAATATAGAACAGCTTTGACACTTACATCTGTGAAGGAAACTCTTGTCGCAGGATTTTACGACTGGTAATGGGGTACACTGGTTGCAGTGTACTAGTACATACAGCGGGTCATATTTCCACCATAACTAAGCCAAATATCAAAATATTAGCCTGCAATTTGGACCAAACACTGAGTGAATTACACCAATAAAGGTGGAACAGCTTTGAGACGTACAGAGGAGTTAAACCCATGTCACATTGCTCTGGAACCTGCAATGGAGTGGTCTGGCTTCAATAAACCCATGTAGGTAGTGCGCCATTTTGGCGACCTGGCCAAGCAAAATACTGGGCTATAATGCTGCAACTTGGCCCAAT